>CATIWF010059239.1:0-32542 GCA_949630135.1 Balakata baccata | reverse complement strand
TAATACCAGGATAAGATTCTAATAGAGTTGATATTTTGGTTTTGATAAAATAAATTCATAACCAAAAGAAATATGACTTATTCAATATAAGATTGAATTATTAATTAGATTAATAATGATAAGTCTTATTTTAATCAGAACAAAATTATCACTCATTAGTATATTGACCGATAGGATTTGACATGCTGTGACCCTAATCAATATCGAGATCATAACGAGAGGACTTAATATTATAATTTAGAGGTCAAAATAATATTTGTAATTTTATCGGTAATTAAAAGGAGAATTCTAGAAGGATATTTAAATATATCCGAATATACGAGAAATTCGAAAATTGTGTCCGATATAATATTAAAGAGTTAATATTATATTTCTGTTCCGATAAAATTATTGACCTTATAAGTCACACCTAAATATATTATTAGTCTAGTCCATATATAGATGTGATGAGTAATTTAATTAAGAATTAAATTAGAAATTATCACTAATATTATTGAGTTAAAATTAATGTTGATTAATTTTAATTATTTCTTCTATTTATAATTTTAATTAAAGTATTAATTAAAATTATAATAATTTAATTAAGTTGTTAATTAAATTAATTATAGTGGTACATTAAAATAATTACCACATATAATAGAAGAGAATATTAATTGTATGATTAATAATGGTAGCTAGAAAATTAGCTATGCAATTGTTGCATTATCATTCTATCATAAATCAAAATTAAAAAAAAAAGGTTAAAATTTTTTTCTTTGTCTGCAAACCTCGTTTAATGAGGTAGAAATATTTTTTTTTGGCTCGAAGGCCATCTGCCCTTCTTAATCCTCTTATTTTCTTCTTTCATTTTTCCTTAATCATTTTATCCTTTAGTTCTTCGAATTCCTCTCATGCAAAAATTTTGTTTTTGCTTCAAAATTTTTTCTTTCTCTTATATGGTATGAGTATTAAAAGAAAATATTGAAAAAAAGCTTCTAAAGTGTTAGTAGCTTTTAAATTTGCCAGAAGAATTGTGATCATACATCTGAAACTAGTAAAAGGAGTTTATCAATGCAAACAAAGATTTTAGTCTTTTTGCTTGATTTGCACTTTGGTGCTCTCAGTAATAAAAGATTTGTTTTAATCTTTTTATTTTTCCATTTTGTTCTTAAAAATCATGAGATAATCTTGGTAAAATGGATTTTATCCATAAAAGTTAGCAAAATATGTTTTGCTAAAAGTTATGGATAAATGCTCGTGGTTAACTTGAAAAGTGTGTTTTCATGTCATGCAATATTTGATTGCATGTTTTAGTAAAATTAAAAATTTTTGAAATCTATAATTTTGACAGAAAGCTAAAGCTTCCTTCAATGCAAATAATAAAATAAATCTTCCGTATTTGTCTCATATATTGACATGGTTATTCTTACTGCTACTGGTAATAAACTTGCTGATATGAATGATTGACACTTTTTGTGGTACCCTACCCATTGCTATCCTTATATTATGATTTTCTTCTTTCTCTGATCTTGGTGTCTGTTTGCAGTTTTACTGGAACGAAAAAAATGAAGAAGGGAATTCAAAGCGACGCTATGGATAGCAAGGACCATGCATGGTCTTTAAAAAAGATCATGAAAGACATCGATTTTTGGGTATCTACCATTTTTTTTTTTCAAAAACTTCTCTTAGTTTTCTCTTTTTGTTGTATATTCATTTATGTTCATCAAACTTGCCTACAATATATTTGTTTTTGGCCACAATTAGTGTGTTGTAGTTCATGTTGTGGGATGTGTGAGGATCCCCATCTGAAAGATGCTTGTTGCTAATAGACAATTGAATTGATAAAATGTGTTATTGGTTAATTATCCTGTATATGATTCTTCTCAGATGCTTCGCAGCTTTATTTTTTTTCTTTATGTGATTTGTAGAATTGTAGGAATATTTTCTGAAACTGTTTCTCTATGTGATTAAGCAGTTCTCTAGTGTTTTCCCTTTATTACTTGCCATTCAGGTGCCTCACACATAACATGGAAAGAGAGGAAGGATTTAGAGAACCGGAGAGTAGTCTCTCTTGGCGGAAAGGTGGAAGTATGAATTTGCAAAGCATACAGCAATAAAGCTAGCAGAATGGGATGTTTTCTGTTCCTAAGATGATGTTTCTGCCTTAAATGCTATCTGAATATTTATCTGTGCTGTCTTCAACACTGCCACAAAAGAAACAGAGACTACCTTTAAGTGTAGCACGTGTACAAATGAAGAAACAGAAGGAAAGAGGAGAAAATGCTTCAAGAGGTAATTGATTTTTTCCACAATTTGTCTGACTGTACATGAACCAACATTTCTACATTGTAGAACATGATTCTTGGACGATTTGGAGGTAAGCTTCGCAGCAACGCTAAAATATCACTGGAGAAATGCAAGCCTGAGGACAGAGTGCTGAAGACAACTGAAGGTTATTTAAAAAATGGCATACTTGACGTGAAGCATATGTTAAATCCATCCTCATCTGGAGGCAGTCATTCTGGTAGTCATATGTTTGATAGAGGAGGGAAGAAGAAGAAAGGGGGAAATGGAAAGAAGAACAGAGGAAAGAAGAAAGGTGGTGGCAAGAAACATCACTAAACACTTATAATGTAGAAGTGGGATGACCAAGGATGATAGGAAGCTGTTGTTCTTAATGTGATCTAAAATTCTAGAGGATTACTTGAAAAGGTTGGTTGAAGTTGAACCATACAATTATGCATGACGTCTGAAGTCTTTGTAGTTGGGCCCTTCAACCAAAAACTTCACTAAAAAAATGGTGAAAAGTGCATAATTCCAATATGATTTAGAATCCGTTTCACATTGCTTTTTGAAAAAGAATTTTCATAAAAAAAAAAATTTATATTTTTAATTTTTTTTTAATTTTGAAAACTTTAAAAATAAAAAAAAATTAAATTTTTTTTAGAAAATTCAATGTCAATTTCTAATTTACAATGGTAGCTGTTTATCATCTGTCACCTTGTCTCTCATACATGATGTGAATTTCACAATTCCAATCAGTCAGCATCTTTAATCTTCACTAAAAGCTCCGATTCATTGTAGCCATGTTTATACTCAGACACATACATTCATATTTATATGTCTTAGGCACTTTCTTTTTCTCTTATACCGAATCATGTACCGCAGAAATTAGAGAAAACCATAAGCTCACAATCATTTGCAGCTGAAATTCCTCACTCATGTCTTCTAGTGATGGAGCAAATCAATCCTACCAAACCAAATATATCACAGAATTGAAAAGATCATTCAGGTTGGTCGGATTGGACAGATTTGTTAGAAGGACTAAATTCAATATCCGATTAGGATCGGTCGGGTTCAACCGACCGACTCGAAAATCCCTTGTGAAAATTATATTTTTCCTCACTCTATTCTGTATATTGCATTGGTTCGAAAAGATCTTTCCCAGAAATCAAAATCATCCCAAAAGTCTTCTCTACTTACTTCCTATTTATTTAAAGACTTTTTTGGGTATTGCGTTTAAAAAAAATACATTTTACAAAAAAAAATTGTACTTTTAATTATTTTAAATTTTGAAAATTATTTTTGAAATCAGATAAATAAATATTTTTTTTAAAAGTGTATGTGAAAAAATAATAACATATTCTCAAAGCTGAACCTGTTCAGGCAGGCGAAATAAGAGAAGAAAGTCAGCAAATCTCAGAATTGAACCGATCAAATAAAAATAATAACACTGCATGCAAAGACACACAAGAAGCCTATATTGCTTGACTGTATCCCTCTCATGCTCAATTAAAATAAGGATTATATAACTGTCAGAGTTGGTTTGAATCAAAGATTCATTTGTCATAAATTACATCCATATCCTCTTACGAGCTGTTCATAAGTTCAATTCTATTGATTTGATGATAAATATTGTAAGATTTTGGGTCCGATTGACATTGTTCGGAAAAAAATTTTATATTTTTATTTTTTTTAATTTTAAAAATTATTTTTATTAAAAATAGATAAATAAATATTTTTTTCAGAAATAAACAGTTAATAAAAATTTAAAAAAATCAGTTAATTAAATAAAAAAAATTTAAATAAGTTTTTGGTACACTTAACCCTGACTCTATTGATTGATATTAAATAAAAAGGAAAATCATATGATTAAATATTAAAAGTGTGCATTGACTAAAAAATTACTATTTAATTTATATAATTTGACATATTTTATTAGTATCCTCTAAAATTTAAAAATTATATAATTTATTTTTTTAAAATTTGATATATTATATTGATATTTTTAAAAAAATTTAATTTATTACACTAATATTTTTCTAAAATTTAATATATTATACTAATATTTTTTTAAAAAAATTATTAAATAATATATAATTTAATAGAAATAAAATAGAAAAAAAAATTATATATTTTTTAAATGGCGGAAAGCACTCATATATGTTGTCAAAATTCAATAGATAAACATTAATTTTCCGTTTTATTTAATATCCGAAAGTCAAAGTCGGTACCAATAATAGTTTATACTAATATCCTGTTTTCAGAAAACTCGACTCACAATTGATCTATCTGATTAAAAAAGTTTTAATTTATTTATTTATTTTTTTGAATTTTTCATATTCAATCTACAATAAAATCGATTACATTTAAATTTATCAAATTTGAATATAATTAATTTTGATTATTTTTCATTAGCATTTCAACCTCGCTTGATCGTAATGAACCTTGAACATTGCAATTCTCTGTTTAAACCGATTTTTAACCTAACCGGTTTTAAAAACCATTGGTTTTATCCTTTCCTGCCGGTGAACTGAAGCTGTCACTCGCTGTCAACATGGGCACATCCCAATTTCCATTAACTATAATGCAAAAGTAGCCGTTGATAAACCCACGTTGCAACTTGCCGACATTGGTGGTTTAGTTATAACTCATGATGATGATCCTTCTCGTTTGTTCCTAAAAAGAAAATGGAAAATAATCTCACTTGGCTTTAAAAAAAATAATAAAACGAAAAAAAAAAATCAATACCCAACAACGTCCCATCGAAAAGCTCATACCTTTTGGATTCTTGCATTTCGTATTTCAGAAAATAAGAATACTCTCTGCTGTTTGCTTATCTGACGAGTAACGATTCCCATATCTGGATTTTAGTTTTTTCTCCTCTCTGGAAATTCTTATTGTATATTTGTTTAATTATCGAAGGCGCGTATGGTGGCGTGCTGGCTACTTATCCTCCAAAAGGAGTTGGGAAGAATCATGCCGTTGCTTTGATTGAGCTAAAAAGCAATTCAAACACTTCCTGATTCAACTTTCTGATAAACAGGATTTTTTTCTTTGGGGGTTCGCTATTCCCTTCTTGTTTAGAGAGGAAGTTTAAAAACCCACTGTGGGTAGAAAAGAGGAAAGATTTATAGTCAGCGAAGTAAGAAATTTTCTCCTTTGATGTTGGTTTGATTTGCTGCTTTTGTTGTTGTTTTTTTCTTGATAAAAGTTATGATCTTTTGATGAAAAGAGTGCCTTTCTAATTGATGCTAGTGATGCTGGAGTTATAGGAATTGTTTTTCTGTTAATTTGTGGAGATTTCAGATGGTTTGATTTGCCACTTTTTTTTTTTTTTAATATAGAAAGTTGTGAACTTTTGATGCAAAGAATGTTCCTCTTCCAATTTATGCTAGAGATGCTGGAATTATAAGATAAGGGTTGAGTTTACTTCAGCCAAATTAAATGGTATATGTTTTCAATTTTCACTTTTTGAAGCTTGTATTAATTTGTTTCCTTTTGTTTTGCAGATCCTTATTGAATATCCAAATGGCAACTCTAGGGGATATAGGCGTTTCAGCTGGTTTAAATCTTTTAAGTGCATTTATTTTCCTTTTAGCATTTGCATTTCTGAGGTTGCAGCCTATCAATGATAGGGTTTACTTCCCAAAATGGTATCTAAAGCGCTTAAGAAGTAGTCCTACACATTCAGGAGCATTTGTCAGCAGGTTTGTCAATTTAGACTTTAGATCTTATCTGAGATTTCTAAATTGGATGCCAGAAGCCCTGAGAATGCCAGAGCCTGAGCTTATTGAGCATGCTGGGTTGGATTCTGCTGTTTACTTGCGCATTTACTTGATAGGGTATGCTATCAGTTGGTCTGAATTTTTAGGATTCTCTTTGAGTAATGTAATTTGTCGGTGCTGAGCTCATTTTTGTGGTTTATGATTCAGACTTAAGATTTTCGTTCCTGTTGCATTCCTTGCTTGGGCTACCCTTGTTCCAGTTAATTGGACGAATAGCACCTTAAAGGTGGCTAATGTGACTTCCAGCGACATTGACAAGCTTTCAATTTCAAATGTCCCCCTTGGATCGGAAAGGTAAGTAAATGCATCCATCATTGCTGCCATTTCAGCTCTCTGTCTATCTATTAAATCTTCACATATTTGGATACAGTGATCACAATTTTGTTGGGGGGGATGATGTCTTTTTTTTTTTCCCTTAATTTTTTGTTAGTGGATGTATTATATATAAACTAAGGAAATTGTGTTTCATGATATTCATGTTTTAGTTAATTTCTTATCCATGTACCATTATAGAGATGCTAGATTATAAAAATTCTTTTGTCTGCATATTTTTGTTGTTCCAGCATTTTTGCGTCATTAATTGTTAATTCTCAGTATATGCATTATTTTCTTCTTTGCTATCATCGCATAACTTTCGTTCCTTTATAGTAATAACATGTAACTAATGCACAGGAATCTTTTCATTGATGAATTGCGTGCAGCTGAATACTTCTTTAGCGTTATGAAACTAAACTGTCATAATCGTGTTAAACCCTTGATTTCAGATATTGGACGCATATAGTGATGGCTTATGTCTTTACTTTCTGGACCTGCTATGTGTTAATGAAGGAGTATGAGAAAGTTGCTAATATGCGGTTGCAGTTCCTTTGCTCAGAAAAACGCCGTCCAGATCAATTTACTGTAAAATTACTTACCTTATGCATATGGTTAATTTTAGATATTACATTTTTAGAAGTTAGTTTATTCCACTGTTTCTATTAAAAAAAACAAATGCAATTTTCAATATTACAGTATTTATTCCTTTGTAATTTAACAGTGTTCATTTTTCTCTCATAGTTTACTTGTTATAGCACCTTCACTTTTTTAAGGTTTAGCTTAGTGGTATGATACTTCTTTCGTGGAATTTACTCGTCACAGGTCCTTGTTAGGAATGTACCGCCAGATCCCGATGAATCTGTTAGTGAGCTTGTGGAGCACTTTTTCTTGGTCAATCATCCAGACCACTATCTTTTGCATCAGGTATTTTTGCGCTCAAACAGGAGAATATTATGGTAATGTTTGGTCGACAGATAATAAATTTGATTGAGAATATGTTTTGCAGAATTTTGGATTTTTCAAGTATAGAAATCATTTGTTTAATGAATAAACTCGTGCGACCCATATTTTTATTTTGTCAAATTGTTTTAAAATTTAGAAAAATTATGCAGGTGGTCTACAATGCAAACAAACTAGCAAAATTGATCGAGGAGAAGGAAAAAATGCAGAACTGGCTTGACTACTATCAACTTAAATATTCTAGGAATCAATCTCAGAGGCCTTTTACTAAGGTGCTTTTGAATGCAGTCTGATGTTTCTTAATAAACTGATTTCTTGTATGTTTGATCCTACCTCTCTCTAAAGATTTGATGAACCTAATTTTGATATGCCCCTATTCTCAGACTGGTTTTCTTGGGCTTTGCGGGCAAAAGGTAGATGCAATTGAGCATTACACATCAGAGATTGATAAACTATCAAAAGAAGTAAGTTCTTATAACTTTTTTAACAAGTGTTTGTTTACTTTTAGTTGCACGTTAAGCATGTATATCTGACAAGCTGCATGCAGCAGGTAAAACAGTTAAGATGTCTTTTAATTTATACGAATGAAGTTTTTCCTTTTTAGTGCTTTAATGGAGTAGCTTAGTATGTCATCTCTAGTTGTGCTATTATGCTCACTGAAAACTGCAGTATGCAGAACAGACTTGCTTCTAAATTTCTGTATAAATCGCGACATTAAATCAGTGAGGAGGTGTTTGCTAAGGTTGTGTTTTGACTTATTGGCATCCATGTCTATGCCTACACTTCTTTCTTCCTGACAAAAACTTGTAACTGTAGCATGGTGTACCATGCCATATTTATGCCTATGGTACATCTTCGAAGCATATGTTTTGTAATTGCTGATTGGCATAATTGTATCGAGTGGCTTTATGAGGGAAGAATAGTCGATGTTTCTTCAGGCTTATTATGTAGAAGAAATTTATAGAAAGTTATTAAGGTTGAAGAACAATGGTAGTGCTTTAGCATGATAATTATGCTCGTCTTTTCTCTATAAAATTTGATCACAACCAAAGCTCTAATTTTAGAACATTAATCGTCCTTGTTGCTTACAGATAGCTGATGAGAGAGAAAGGGTTGAAAAGGATCCAAAGTCCATCATACCAGCAGCATTTGTTTCATTCAGAACTCGATGGGGTGCAGCTGTCTGTGCACAAACTCAACAATCAAGAAATCCAACTTTGTGGTTAACAGAGTGGGCCCCAGAGCCGCGTGATGTGTATTGGCAAAATCTAGCCATTCCATATGTCTCACTCACGATTAGGAGGTTGATAATGGGAGTTGCATTCTTTTTTCTTACGTTCTTTTTCGTGATCCCTATTGCATTTGTGCAATCTCTTGCAAGCATTGAGGGAATTGAGAAACGAGCCTCTTTTCTGAAGCCCATTATTGAAATGTTAGTATTCTTCATGGTTCTCTTCAGTTGACAGTAAGATAATTATTAATTTAATAACATAATAATTAATTTAATAAGTGCTAACTGTTTCATGATTAATGATGCAGAAAATTTATCAAATCAGTCATCCAAGGCTTTTTACCTGGCATTGCATTGAAGCTTTTTCTAATCTTCCTACCCACAATTTTGATGATCATGTCCAAATTTGAAGGTTTCACATCTCAATCATCTCTAGAAAGGAGAGCAGCAACACGATACTATTTGTTTCAAATTGTGAATGTATTCCTTGGGAGCATAATCACTGGAACTGCATTTGAGCAACTGAATACATTTTTGCACCAGTCTGCAAATGAGTATGTTTATCTTACTGTCTTACAAATTTTTCATCATATTGCAACTGATTACTCCGGCCTTCTTAACCTACTATTTTTATTGAACTAGTGTGAACATTATGCAACGAAGACCATGTATTCAGAATGAGTGATAGCCTTTAATCTGATGTGTGGGGAGGATTTCAGGAAGAAAGGTGGGGATTTGGGGAAGGGGTAGATTTTTTTTTTATATGGTTTACTTGCACTTGTGACTCACTACAGTCTAGTTTGTATTTTCTTAAGTACTAGGAGAATTTCATGTTGGATCCATTCCTCTGTGTGAATGTATGCCTGTGTTTTATTCATATCCATGGCATATAATTTATACCATAAATGACCTTAAATCTTTATCCACCCTATAATTGAGAAAAAATGTGTATTTTACAGTCCTTGAATTTCAGACTTCTTCATGAATCATGATAGCTTTTTATATTCATTGTTAGATCTTTTTCTTATGAACAAGCTAAACCTAGGTTGCATGTCCTTTCATCTTATGTTTTGGAATTACAGTCACTATTCATATTTATCCTCTTTTGCATTTATCAACGTTGCAGAATTCCTAAAACAATTGGTGTGGCTATTCCAATGAAAGCAACTTTCTTCATAACCTACATAATGGTTGATGGGTGGGCTGGAATAGCTGGAGAAGTTTTGATGTTGAAACCTCTAATTTTATTCCACCTGAAAAATTTCTTCCTGGTGAAGACTGAAAAGGATAGGGAAGAAGCTATGGATCCTGGAGATCTTGGTTTCAACACCGGGGAACCTCGTATACAATTTTATTTTCTTCTAGGTCTTGTATATGCAACAGTGACACCATTTCTCCTCCCATTCATAATAGTCTTCTTTGGCTTTGCCTATGTTGTGTTTCGTCATCAGGTAAAAATTCGACCTTCCAGTTATATGAAGTTCCAATTGTATGAGTTCAATAGTGTCCACCAATGTATGTTGTATTTCGTCAAAAAAATTTAGCCACCTGAATCTGCTTTGGATATTTTTTTACTATAAGTATTTTCAAGAGAAATGCAATTACTGTGAATGGCAAGTGGGTGAGTAAAATTTTCATTGTCTTCTATATATGTATGACTTTTTAAGTTGTAGTCATTAGCTGTTGCCTTTCTTTAACTCCCTTGCTCTTTGCTTTTCCTTGAAAATATAACTCAAATGAGAGAATGAACCAAGAGAATACTGGGAAAAGAAAATTTGGGATTTGTATTAACCAATAACAGCATCAAGATTATGAGATTCTCATGTCTTGTTGCTTCTGCATAGTATAAACTCAAGAAGAGCTTCAGACTTGGATATGTTATGCCTTAAGTCTCTCTCTTTGGTTGTGTATCTTAACCTTTCTTCTGCGAATGTTCAAAAATTGCAGATCATAAATGTTTACAACCCGAAGTATGAGAGTGGTGCAGCATTCTGGCCTGATGTTCATGGACGTGTCATCATTGCACTGTTAATATCACAGGTGATTATGATTGGACTGTTGAGTACAAAACAAGCTGCCCAGTCAACACCATTTCTCATTGCCCTTCCTGTACTCACGATATGGTTCCATAGATTCTGCAAAGGCCGATATGAACCTGCATTTGTTAGATATCCATTACAGGTGCTTTCCTTTCCTCCTATTGTAATGATTTTTTTCCCCTATAAGAGCTTCTAGTCATTTTTTCTTGCCGATAATTCCTATTGATATGACTATGAGTTGGTTTAGTGTTCATGAAGAACGAGATGCTAAATGCTGAAGTATTCAATTGAAAATGTTTGAAATATGTATACATTAATGTTCCATTAACAGAGTAGTGTTGCTGTTCAGTTGATCTGCGTGGGCATTTGCTTTGCAAATGGTACTTCTCATGATTTTTATTTGTTGTCTTTCAGGAAGCGATGAAGAAAGATACCATGGAACGTGCAAGGGAACCGAACCTGAATTTGAAAGCCTACCTTCAAAGTGCATATATGCATCCAGTATTCAAAGGCGATGATGATGATGATGAAGATGAAATAAGTGAAAAGTTGGAAACTGAGAGTGTGATAGTTCCTACGAAACGCCAATCACGAAGAAACACGCCCGCCCCCAGTAAAAGGAGCAGTGCATCTTCACCGTCTTTGAATGATGTTGCAGAGCCTTAAACTCTCAAAACTCAGGTACTTCAATCTGTCTGTGCTGTAGCATTGTAAATGAAATGAAATGGGTGAAGAATAGTCTGGTTTGCTGGTAATGGTGGACCATGCCACAGGCCAAGTTCAAGCCATCCCAATTGGATGGTCAGGTGTATTTGTTGTATAGAGGGACAAAGGAAAGAGGCCAGTTGAATATCTGGATTTTGAGGTGAAAACAGGTTGAATGTGTGCAAGAATGGACTTTGATTATTTTGATTGTACTATAAAAAGTTAGACATTGGTGTCTTAGATTGATTTGTACAAGCAAACGCATAATTGTTTCTTTTCATTTTTCTGATATAAAATTTCTGTAATCATGGAATAGTTTTACGAATTAAAAGAGTGATGTGCTCTTTTTTCTTGTGGTATATTTAATATTGGCAGAACCCTACTAGCTTTCTGAATTTGTCAAAATTTTTCAGATTGCTTCCTATATCGATTTTTTGGCTGGATTATTCCTTAAAATTTATTTTTGGACTATGTAGTAATCTCTAATTTTTAAAAAACAACATAAATTGCCTCATTAAACAAATTTTTCTGATGAGAATGAAATGCGTGTAGATACATGCAATGATTTGTACTGGGATCAATAAAAATAAGACAGCTTGTAAATGATAATGTAGCGGAAATTTCATTTACTAATGTGGAAAGTATCATTTATCATTTAATTTTTAACTGTTACAGAAATTAAAAAAAATTCCATTAATGAAAGCAGTTTCTTGTTGGCATTTTTCAAAACCTGAAAACCTCAGTTCTCCATTCCAATGGACAGAGTCTTATTTCTCTTACAGGAACTTTCAAATATCTCTTGCATGTGTAGAAAAATTGCTTTAAAGCTGATAATGACCAATTGGGACTGGCTCATTCGATACATCAATCATGAACTAATCATGACAAAAGTGAAATATAAAACTCCAATAATGGTTGTATAGCATATATTACATCAAGAACACAATGAGCTTGCTTATATTGTACCTGTATATTTGGTGAAAAGAGGCATGCAGAATGTTTGATTCTTTTTTCAGGACGACGAAAGCACTTTAATCCCTCCCTTTATCTCAGATGTTCTACTCAGTGATTTAAGTTAATGAAGTTCTTTCTTATTTTCAAAAAAGAAAAAAAAAAAAACTGTTTAAATTAGCTTGATCATATTTGGTTACAGATAAAAAATAATAATATAGCAATAAGCTTTATTTTAATAGTACTGATTTAATGATCAGAATTATAAGATTTTAAGTTTAAATCTCCTAATTTGTAAAAAAAAAAAAAAAAGAGAAAAGTAAAGAAAGAAAGAAGAGATACACTAAAAAATTGATAGGAAGCTGCAATATTCATTTAAACCATGTTAATGAAAGATGATTAAATGATAATATTCACGTAAATAAAATAATTTTTATAATAATTTATCAATTACTTGGAATATTATTTATAAATTTCCAATTTTCAAATAGTGGGCTTGACCCATCTGAGAATTTCCAATGCTGAAGCAACAACACCTAAAATTATAAGCAATCCTACATAAATCCATTTCCACTTCTCAGCATGTGGTTGATTATGAATTCCTTGAAATATGTTTGCTATAATTATAGCAATCAAAGCATATCCCACCACTTGATGATAAATCTCCCAGTATCTCTTGTAATCATCTTTTCTTTTGTGTTGCAAGTAAAGCCCAACTAATATCTGCATTCATGTCAGTACATGTCTAATTGGAAATATAAATCTGATATGAATTATCAGAAAATTCTTGCATAAACCGAGTCTATATAGATTAAACTAATGAGTGAGTATCACATAAATAAAAAAAACTTAATATAACACCAATGGCGGAGCCAAAACCCCAAGTCAAGGATTCAAAGAGTTAGGACTCTAAGTCAGGTAGTACAAAAATAGAGTTTCAATATCTTTTAAGGTAGTAAACATTAAAAAAATGATATAAATTTATATACTATTATATAAATTTTAAAAAGTTAAAAGGCGCAATTGAATATGAGTTTGCCACTGCATGACACTCTCTCATTCGTTTTGATCCATATAAACTCGGTCTGTCTCAGAATTTACCCTTTAAGAATTATATGCGGAGATGAAAAGTAACAAAATTCTAAGTTTTACCTGTAAAGTTGTGAATGTGAAAATAATAATGCCAAGAATTTTATGTGTTTTTAGAGAATGCTGATGATTGGAAGAAGTCCCAAGCCACAATCCAACAGCCCATCCGACTGCACCAATAATGTAACCAGAAGTTTGACAAAGTATGTGCAGATTATACCATTCATCACATTTCAATGGAACTTTCCTGAAGTTTCTTGCAACTATAACTCCAATTGGCAAGAATGCTCCCCATCCTATGATGTTTAGAATCCCATGAGCCTGTTAATTAAATTCCAATTTTTTTAATAATTATACTGATAAAATATTTCTTGAATTGACTAAACCAAGAAAACTTGTTGAATTAATGCATAGACCTAGCTACCAACAAACTATAACTTAGTGATACCGGTCTAATAATCAAGTTCGAATTTTCAATCGAACTCTTATACCCAAAAAAAAAAGAAAAAAAGAATCATGGACCTAGCTAGTTCAGACAGAGAAATCTTACATTTCTCAGGTGATGTCTGTGAGACGATCTGCTTCGGCCTTTCCATGATCTGATGTTATTAGTTGGAATTGCTAATCCATTCTCGGTGCTATGAAGGGAAGTGCCGTTGATCTTGGAGTTAAATTGCCAATCCTGATTTGATTCATGTGTTTTTACAGAAGAAAATTCAAGATTGCAGGTTGATGAGGCTTGGCCACTTATACAAGGGAGAGGAAAGATCAGGCTCAGGATCACAAGATAATGGAAACTCATCATATATTATGGACGGTAAAAGTGTCCATCATCATCCCACATATAAAAACTTTTGGAAAATTTTTTTACCTAGATACGGTTTTTAATGAATCAGGTCAATGACTAATACATAACATATATGTGAATTTGACCCCGTTGAACAAATGGATTTTGAGTCTAACTCATTCCCAAAGTTAATTTAATAAAAAAAGGATGCCGTTATTAGGAACACATATCTCACGCCAGAGGTGAACATATGCGAAAAATATAAGTTCGTAAAACTGGACATCTGCAGGTGACCAACATCGCAAAACTGGTAATTCTGATATCAAGTTAAACAAATAGATTTTGGGCCTAACTTACCCCAAAAGCTAGCCGGAGTCATTAGAAGGAGCACTTAGATCTTTTAATTAACTGATGTGAGATAATCATGGTTTAATAAATACTTTGGTAAATTGCATACAAAGTTCCATAATGTAAGAAAAGTTACAAGTTGCAGAATTAATGTTGTGATCAAACTTCCTTCATCGGCTCTGTACTTTGTAGAATATGTGCTTTTCTTGCCAGAGTAGGGTATTTTTTGTAGCTTTGATTCAATAGCTTTAGACAAATTAGATATTATTCTGATCACTGTCGCTTTGGCTCTTCTCTCTTTTCCATCTATTCACATGATCATACAAATTGATTAGGCAGAAAATACTCTCTCTCTCTCTCGTATAGAAACACATATTAAAAAAATTAGTTACTTCAATTAAATTACTAATTTTTGTTTAATATTTTCCATAAATATCTTTTATTTATTACTATATTGAAAATAACAATTTCATCTATTTTAATGTAAAATTTAAATCAATATTCGTGTAAATCCAGCCAATTTTAAAAGTTATTTAAAACCAAAGTTGAAAAAATTTAAGAGTTTAAGAATAATAATTAATTGATAGTTTATTTATTGATATAAGTGGTAGTTACATAACTATAATAAAATATATAAAAAAAGAAAAATTTATAACTAAACAAAATAACTATATTTCAAAAGAGAAAAATAATTTATAATTTTGGACGATAAAAAATAGAAAATAAAATTATCTTTTTCTCAGACAGGGAGTATAAATTTGGAGCTGAAAAAAACTATATTCACTATTGTAAAAAGTAATTGATTAGGAATTTCATGAGATAGTATAATTTTCTTTATTTTTGTTTAATAAATAATTAAAGACTTGCATGCATGTGGTCAAACCGAGTAATTAAGAAATTTTGATGGCCCACTACAAGAAATCATGCTACGAGGCGCAAAAATTCGCCCCCTATTTTACTAAGGGTTGCAACAAACGTGTGCAAAAGAAAATTCCATAAATATATTCTATCTCATTTTCTATTATATTATAAAAAATTTATTTTTTATTTTAATTTATCTTAAAATTTATATGTATATCAATAATATTTCTTATTTTACTCTTTATTTTAATTTTTTATTAATAAAACTATATGGAAAAAAATGAAAAGAGAGATGACCCATTTGGAATTGAGTTTTGAAAAAATATTTTTTGGAAAAAATTTTATATTTTTTTGGGTTTTGAAAACTAATTTTGTTAGAAGTAAGTAAATAAATATTTTTTCCAAAAATAGATTTGAAAAAAACAATTTATAAAAAATAAAAAAAATCAAAATATGTTTTTAGAATACTTAATATCAATCCCAAATAGTTTCAGATTAAGAGAGAAAAAAAAGAAGGAAAGCGAGGAAATAAAAATAATAAAATATTACTTAGTAAGTCCTTATGACTCTTAAATATGAGGAGGAAAAATATAAATTTTAAAAAGTGAGATAGGTAAAAAAGAAAATAAGGAAACTGATGAAAGATATAACTCTCTAAATATAGATAAAGATGAAAATAGAGAGTTTGTTGAGATGCTCTAAGTCAATATTTATCATGTAATTTTTACATAATAATGCAACCACTCGATTTAAAAATAGATTCGTGAATTGAGTTAATATAAAAAGGAGAAATACTGACAATACTTCTTTATACACTTTTTACTATACACTTTCAATATAAATAAATTTATATTTTCACTTATAAAATATTATTAGTTTTTATAATAAAAACTAATATTTTATAAAAATAATTTATCTTTTTTATATTAAAAATGTTTAATAGAATGTGCATAAAAAAGCATTGGTAAAACTTCTCATATAAGAAATTTTCAAACTTCTTGTCAAAAACTATCTGCGCAACAGTTAATTGATAATGAAATTATATCGTTATAATTAACAATCTTACGTTATAAATTTAAGGATTAAAAGAAGAACTTATAAACTGTAATACAACTGATTTTAAATTAATTTAAGTCATTTTAAAATAATGATAAATTTTTAATTATCAAATCAAACTGTATAAATTTATTCAATTCTAATGCTAATATGCTCCAGGTTAATTAATCTACATGTGCATATAAAAATGATATAAAATTAAAAAGTACGTAGAACAAATTGGACTTACCCAAAAGCCGAAACAGGTACACCGACGCCAAGCAATTGGAAAAATAACTTGCATCGAAGTGCTTCTATAACTAACCCCAAATCAAATACGCACAAAATATTTAGGGGAAAATGGTTTTGAATTCGAAGACTCAATCCGAAACCAAATTAAATAGGTGAGTTGAATTTTCTCGAATATGTAACGGGACATGTATATGTAGACTTATTTTTATTTTTTTTTAACTAGAAAAATGAAACATTTCACAAACACATCGTGGGATACAAAACAAAGAGTAACAATTCAGTTGCACTCGCCAAAAAAAACAAAATCACACAAATTGCGGAGCAGGAATAAACTCTTTTGCCATTTAAGTTATGCCTCAAGTATTATAGACCTATTTTAATGATAATATATATATATATGGTAAACAATTTTTATTTTAAGAAATATAAAATTGAGTCTAAGGCTTATAAATTTTTTTAGGGTTTTTTATAAAAAAAATTCTGAAATTTATAGAATTTAGCTAATATATTCTGAACTAAAATTTTTTCTTTTTTAAATACTTGAACTCGCATTTTTCACTCCATCACGATGAACTTGTGTTTTAGTGATTATCATAAGTAAATGTTGTAGTATATATAGGTTTAAATAAAGTTCTGTTCTTACCATTCGATGCTGTAGTAGGTTCGGATTAAACTATGCAAAATAGCGATGGATTTTCATCATTTAGGCTGTTTTCATCTGTATGAAGTTAAAAAGCAAATTCGTATATTCAAAACATAAAAATTTTATTTCAGAATGTATTAGATAAATTTCACAAAGTTTAGATATTTTATTGAAAGCTATTTTTTTATTGATTGGAATTTACCCTTCTGTTTAAGAATGTTATTTATTTGAAGGTTTGGGCTGGGGTACAAAAATAATTTTAATTATTTGTTTATATATATTTTTATTTTGGATGTGTGGTTCTTTATATATAGTTTTATGTTGTAAATTTCATAAAAAATAAATATGCATACCAAAATTTTCAAAATCCCTATATATATATATATATATATATATTCGAGTTTAAAAACGGTGAATTCACCACCTCACTTCTTAAGTTTCAGGTTTTTACTTATAAAATTCACAACCATATATGTAATATTGACTTCATAACTAGGGCGGAGTATTATTCGGTTTTAACCAAATATCCGAACTGAACCGATGAAATTCTATAATTTTACTCTTTAATTAAATCTTAATTACTTTCAATGGACAAGTTTAGACAATATGGAAAAGATATGTTGATTTATACGCTAAGCAAGATCTTATATATGATGTAGCCACTAGCAATTTTAGTCGAGATCAGTTCTATGCTTATGTCCACTAGCAATAACCGCAATGTTTATTGGAACTGAGCCGATAAATTTCATTTAGATTAATTTCTGTTATATATTTTGATTGGAATTGGTTCAATTAATATTGTAGGAGCTCTAAAAATTTCAATTTATTTTGATTTAGTTCGGTTAACCGAATGCACACCATAAGAATATGAGATTTGAACACAAATCTCTCATTTTACAAGATAATTTAAAAATTTACCTCGCATAAGTTTCATTTCAAAAAAACATAAAGTCGTCGAGTGTTTTTTCCACCAATAACTCAATTTTTTCTTTAATTATTCTTTCTTCCTCTTCTCTCTCTTTTCTTTTCATTCTTCCTACACCACTGGCAATTACCAATTCTGTTCACTACTTAAATGCTATCTGATTATCATGAAATACGAACAATAACTAGTTTTCTATTTCCTCATCACTTCTGTGACATTAGTTTTTCCAAAATCCCACCATATTTGAGAGAACTGCAAGGAGAAAATTGCGCACCAATATTGTTCTCTTCGGTTCTTCTATTTTTCAGTTTTATTTTACTATTTTGACACTGATTGGACAATTTGACAGTTTGAGCTCCGAGAACCATCGTTTGAAGGCTGATCGAGAAACGAAAAATCGCACATCAGAGTTGCCCTCTCCGGTTCTCCTATTTCCTTGATTCATTTTTCAAATCTAATATTGGAAATGGACTTAAAATGTCGAAAAATCTTGGACTAGACAGTTTAAACTTCAAAAGCTACCGTTTGAGCGCTGATTGGGAAACGAAAAATTGCACATCAAAGCTGCCATCTCCGTTTCTACTATTTTTCGACTTCCTTTTTCAAATCTAATACTGAAAATGGACTCATATGGTGGAAAAATCTTGGATTGTACAATTTGAGTCCCGAGAACCACCGTTTAATGGCTGATCGAAAACAATTCATTTACTCGCTCTATATAGATAACCTACATATAGCTAACATCTATAATATTTTTTGCAAGACAAATCCAAAATGCAGCTTCCATTATAACTTGATCATACGTATGCTATATGTATATTATATGTGTTGATAGATATAGCCCATATATAGGCAACATATAATATACATATATAATTATTATTATTAAAAGAAATGTCAAGTGGTACATTTACAGACATTGGCTCTATACCTTTCAATTTGTACCCTTTTATTTAGGTGCTTGAATTATGAAACCGATAGATCGATACGTAGAATAATTTATTCTACTTGATGTATTTAATTGTAAGAAATTAATTAGTCCATAGGTTAAAATTGAAGAAAAAAAATCTATCGTGAAATTTTGTGTAAATAATAGAAAATCTGGGATTTGAAAGAAATTTTGGCTTAGTTATTTTAACACAAGATTAATTAAGGTTAATTAATTAAACTTTATTTTAATGAAGCTTTACATGGAAGTCATTTGTCAAAACATGCATAATAATCTAATATTTAATCCAATGAAGGATAAATTATACCAGTGCGCTAATTTTGTAGCCGAGAGCATCGATGCATAACATAAATTATACCTTGAATATTTGTGTATTTAATTATAGGGAGTTAATTAGTTTAAGGGTTGAAATTGAAAAAATAAAATAAAATGTGGTTGTAGATTAAATTGAAAAGGAGAAAAAGATGGTTAAATTGAAAATTTGATATGGTTACTAATATTAAACAAGGTTAATTAAAGTTAATAAAGCTTGATTAGATTTAAACTATCCTATGCATGTCCACCACGATGCAATACATGCAGTGAATCATCTTTTACCTCTTATAAAATGGGATGGACTATTTTATTTCAAAAAGGAATTTTTCTTCTCATTTTCTAATTTCCTACAGTTCCCTCCTTCATCAAAAAGCCAAAATTTATAATCTTGATTTTCATAACCATGAGCCTTAAAACTCCAGATTTAGTATTTTTCATCTTTCTTCATTTCTTTTCTTTCTTTTCTTTTCTTCTTTAATGGGAACTCTAATCTTCCTTTTGCTTTTCTTTGATATTTTTGAAATTAAGGGTATATGGCTTACTCCTTCATCTCCACAAAGCACAAAAAAGAACAAAAAAAATCGTTTTCTCCTTCCATAATGAACAAATCTCACCCAAATAAAGCTAGTTCCTTTGGTTTTGGGGTTTTATGAAATGAAATTTCTATTTCTTTTAGTTTTGAAGCTTATTTTGTGTGATATTTTCCGAAATTTGAAAGACTTAGAAGAGAAATATATATATATATATATATATATATATGGCGGACTGCGCAAACAATTGCAGATTTTTTATAAATTCCAGCCACCCAAATCCTTTACTCCAAATACTACAGCGATTTCTAGCTCAAAGAGCAGCAATTCTCCAACGCTAAGCTTAGCTTGAATCAAATGGGGAATTTGGGGAAAAACAAAATTGATTAATTTAAACAACAAAAACACGGAGGGCATTTGTAAAAATTAAAAAACTTGCAGGTAACTGAGTAAAATCTCTTAAAAAATGGAGATTTAGTGTCATTTCCTCATATACCGTTATGGTTGAAGAGAGTATGAAGCTGGGTCAACCATGCTAATGTATTAATAATTTCCTTAATTGGAGTCAATTTGAGGCCATTAGTAAGTGGTTGAATAACTGCCTTTTGGATTTCTTAAAGAAATTTGTTTACTCTTTTTTATTTATGTTTTTCTTTTTTCTCAAGAAAATGAGCAAGTGGTTGTATAACTGTCTTTTGGTTTTCTTAACGTTTAGGAACCATATATTACTTAACAATAATACATTTTCTTGAGATAAGATATTGACTAGCCAAATTAAAAATAATATTAATTTAGATATTTTTCTCCATAGTACGAAATTCTATCTAGATTAAAATGTACATATAAATTTATATTATTTTTAAAGATTTGTGGTCTTAAAGTATATTTGAAATATATTTTTACACTAGTTGATTTAGGCTTATGGCGCTTTGGCATCTTCTGACTTGGAGATTCTTGCTCCGCCAAAGGTTGCCAGATAAGAAACTTCCCCTGCACCAGCAGGCAGAAGCTAGCCAAAGCCAACAATCGTCAACATTTTTTCAATTTCTATCAAAAGTGGCCTAATTTTGAATTTAATATATTTCTTTGAAAGCCTAACTTCTATTCAACCTCGACGTTGATATTGGACCACTCCACTAACTAGTCCTCAATATATTACCCCAACATGCATGCAACTTGTTTACCACTGGCCTCCACTAATTCTTCTCTATATAAGCCCGTCATACTTCTCCATTCTTTGCCATCCAATTCAATCCACTTCTTATTTTCCACCATTAGTTTCCTCTTCTTCTTTACTCTAATCAAGATGATCAGGCCTCTCAATCCTAAGGTATTCTTTTTACTTGCTATCCTTCTGGCTTTTGAAGCCATTAGTGCTCTCTCATCCATCCCACCACCTGAAGAAGAATCATCATTTGTGGAAAATAATGGTGATGACAAGGAATTAACACTATCTTCATTAAGAGGAATAAATCGTTTTCTTGCAGAAAAAGGGAGGGCAGTGATGACATGTGACAAGTATCCCAGGGTTTGCAGGGCCAAGGGCAGCCCAGGACCAGACTGCTGTAAGAAGAAATGTGTGAATGTAAAGACAGACAAGCTGAACTGCGGAAAATGTGGGAAGAAGTGTAAGTATCCTGAGATTTGCTGCAAAGGGGTGTGTGTGAATCCTATGTCTAACAAGAAGCACTGTGGAGGTTGCAATAATAAGTGCAAGAAAGGAACTAAATGTACTTATGGTATGTGCAGTTATGCTTAAAAATGAAGAGAAATTCTTAGTTAGATTTAGTTTATCATATTATCCATAAACTAATTCAATCATACATAAATATATATATTTAATTATTTTATTCTCATTCAATAATATAAATATAATATACATATATGTCATTAAATAATTAGATTATTTTATGGATAATGTGATAACTATAAATTTTTCTTAGAAATCAATCTTTGCCCGCTTATCGGGTCTAAGAATTTTATTCATATAAATTTTGTGTCGTCAATTAGATTGAACATCACAATATATGACTGGTTTCGCTATAGTGTTTGTTTATTCTTTAGTGCAAGTGATACATGGATTTATTTATATATGTAAGTGAAATATGAATATATGCATTCCTAATTTTATAGAATAATTCAATTACAACTTACCAAATGTGTAAAATTGTTGTTATAAAATACATGTGATTTATTTAGTCCTATAAATTTGTTTATGAACTCGGTTTGATTAAATTTGTCGGTCTACAATATGAATCAATGAAATTTTTTTTTTTTTAAAAAAACACTTACATATATTATAATATTTATGAATACATATTTATAGCAATACAAATTTGTTTGGTAAATCATAGCAATACATCGGTAGAAGTATAAACAAATCCGTTAAAAACTACAGAAAATGAAACAATAAAAAAAATTCACAGTATCCAAGTTAATAGCATAATAAATCAACTCAAAACTTACAAATTTAATAATATTATATAATAGTTTGAATATCTATGATTTCAGTTTTGTAATATATTGACGACTATAATCTGATTTGGTATCTCTATTAGATCGAATATGTTTTATCTATCTGAATCACTCGTACACAAAAACATTTCAACAAAACGAGAGAAATAAAACGTCGTAACAAGACGACAAAACTACACACAAAAAGATGATGAAATCACAAAACAAACAAAATAAAAACCTAGATCTATTTGGAACAACCATTTATTTTAAAAATAAATAGATAAAAATTATTTAAATTAGTGATTTCAGATCAATAATAGCCAAAAATCACTCCTTCTTGCTTAAGGAAGATAATGATTAGAGATAGAAAAAAAAAAATTGAGAGAAAATGAGGCTAGAATTTGGATAATTCCATATTAAATTCTTTACATGGGAAGTTTTAAGAAATATAATAAGGATTTATAATTATAATAAGAGAAAATTACCATTTAGCTCTTGAAGTTTGACATATTATTTCAGTACCCTTAAAGTTTAAAAATTATACTATTTTTCTTCTTCATTTTATTTCCATGAAAATATGTAGTCCTAAAGAATATTTATTTTTGTTCAGGAAGTACTAGTAGGGGATATTAGTATAATAGTTCAAACTTCAGAGGATAAATAGTAATTTTTTTCTTTATTATTTCACCATAATCTAACATATTTTTAATAAAAAATCTAACAGAATGATGTATTAATATAATATAATAAAATAAATATGACAAATAATATAATTTTTTAAACTTCAAAATATTAGTGTATTATGTGAAACTGTGAGAGGTAAATAATAATTTTTTCTTATAATAAAGTTACATATTTTCATATAATTAATTGAAGTGTTTTTGACAATAGTGAATTGATAATTATATTAAGCCAAATGTTATAGGCTAATACAATACTTACAATCAACTGAGCCCCAAGAGTTGCTCTTTCAATTAATTAATCAAATATTACGCCCTACAATGCCTGGCTACAGGTATAAACAGAGGAACAACACTCAAAGAAGAAAGGCATCTTGAAGGGCAAAGAAGTAATTCAAAAAAATAATAGACCAAAAAAGAACAATATTAAAACTTATGATTTTAATTAAAAAAGCCTATTCTCATTGCTTTGAACTCCACAGGTAACAGGTGCTTTCGCTCTCACTTTCTTCCAAAACCATATGCCAGCACCAACTCCTATGGCCCCAGCTGCCGAAACTCCGCTTACTGTCCCTGTCCCAACAAACATAACATCTAAATTATGCAAAAATTCTTATCAATATCCTAAATAATTTCTATTATAAATTTTATATTTATAAAATATTAATTAAACATATATTATTGAGTCAATTCATGGATAGATATGTTAAAATTTAAAAAAAAAAAAAAGAAATTCTAAATTTAAAGCCTAAGCTCTCAATTATACTTATTATCCAACAATACATTCTTATAAGAAATAAACAATTGTGAAATATACTTGACCTGCAATGACTCCTGCCCTACTCTGCTGGTTAGATGTGGCATGATCTGAAAATAAATAATCCAAATTATAATTTGAGATGAAACAACTCTGATCAATCAAACAGTATTATTAAGTTAAAGTTTATTGATATTCATATATCATATTTAATAAATTAAAATTAGATGGAATTGTTATATAGTAATCAAATCATAATTTGTCATTATTACTTGCATATATCTTAGAGGATGACTAAATTGGTTTATAAAATTAGAAAAAATAAATTAAATAGTTAGAAGCTTTTATAATTAACGTACCTTTACAATAAGTGGTAACGTTTCTGTCGCTACATAGGCACAAGAAATTCTGTGAATTGGTGTCAAATCCACAAGTTCCAGCGCCTTTGGTCATATCCTGACACTCAAGGCAATGAGTAGTGACAGGAATATCAAAATCAATCCTGATCCCATATTCAGGCACTTGATCATAAGGAGAATTAGCTCCATTGTTTCTCCAATATATGCTTGTGTAGCTAGCACAATACTTGAGCATAAGTCTCAAAGATTCAGTCGCTTTGGGCGAGTAAGAACAGCAAGAAGCACCACCCAAAGCAGACCCACATCCTGGCAGATGCCTGCAAAGATAACTGGCACTGTCACAAGTAGAATCACACTGATCAGGAAATCTCTCGCAGAAGATGGGTTTTGGCTCAACGATCACATTGTCTTCGCTGCAGTTGAAGAAGAGATAGTCATTTTGAGAGGAAAGTGTGAAATGTGTGCTTGTGTCCAAGCTAAAAGGCCTTGTTGCCCTGAAGTTATTCGCATCTTTGCAATCCCACATGAATGGATCAGTAACTATGATGTGTGGATCAGAATAGCTAATGCTGCCAACTCTGTATCTCCCCGAAGGAGTTCGAAATTCGAGAATTCCTGCTTCAGAACACACAAGAATGTGCCTGTAATAAGGGCTACCGCATCCATCATCAATACCAAAAGGGTAGTTTATTGGAATTGAGCCACAGAAGGTCCTGCAATGGCCACCCCGATCAGCTGTTGTGATGCTAAAATGCAGAATGATAAACAAAAGGAAGCTCAAAGGCTTGTTTTCTGATGTGGGTTTGAAGGAGAAGATGGAATCCATTAGTGATATTGATGAAAGTTTTTGATGAACAATTCCTAATTGTTATATCATGGCTGGTGGTTTAAGACTTTAAGACTTCAGCAATGAAATGAATAAAGTGAACCTTAATGAGTGAGGCATAGAGAATCTCTAAGTGCTTTTTTCTTTTTCTTTTGTCATCTTTTATTATATACTTTAGTTAATTTCATGGTGCTTTTGCTTTATGATTACAGAAGGTTATAGTTGAGGATAATTTTTAATATATATACTTTTAGAAATGTTTATAAATATTACTTATTCCAATATTTTTTATTTAAATTTGTCTCAATTTGTATAAAATATTTGTATTTTTAATGTAAGTTGAATAAAATAAATAAGTGAGTAGAGATATTACAAATATTTTATACAAGTTGAGATAAAAAAGTGTTGAGATATATAACTTTTTTTTTTCCCCTGATTATTACAAGGAAAGATGATTTTGAACAAGCTAATGATTTGTGCATGTGATCACTTGTATGGAAATGGGCTTTTTAATGGCTTTATGGGAGAGCAAAAGTGCAAAACTAATCAAAACCAGGCTATGAGGGCTTAAAGCCCAATACCAATAAAATCTGGGCCCACTATTGGTCCAATAAATTAAAACAAAAAAATATAGGTCTGCCTACCTTCCACACCATAATAAATGGAGCTTTCCGAAAAAATGTGTTAGTAGAGGAAGGCCTCCTAGGGATAAGAGATATGGGGCTAAAAAGAGAGCCGAAAAAGGATCTTTCGTGTATAACCCTGCAGCCCAAGTGAGACTTAACATATTCATGTGAATTATGTCCTCTATTTTTATGAATATGAAAGAAATTTTCTATTATTGTTCACTAATAGTAGTATAATCGCTGGCGCAGAGTCAAAATTTTTATGTGTAGATAGGGTACGACAGAACTATCTTTTTTTTAATCTAACGAATTCAATGAATTCCTCCTAAAAATTCACATTAGAATAGTGCGAGTTGATAGAAAGCAAAAACAGAAAGTCAAATGCTAGATTTTGGAGAATGAAATGCTTATGTTGAAGTTAGTATTAATAATTGAGAAAGTTTATGATGATCGAAATTTATTTACACTATCAGTTTCTTTTATTTTATTATATTCTACTAATATATTCTTTCTGATAGTTTATTTAATTGATTAGGTAGATCAGGTTTTTCTGTGGGCGACAACATTAAATGGATTCGTCCTGTCAATTTTTTTTATTTTTTGGTTTTTGATATAATTTATAAAGGATTTATTTATATGATAATTTGTGAATAATGTGGTTTTGGGTTTTCTTTTTTTCTTCCCCCCTCAAACAAAAGTGTTACCCGTGAATGTTATAGTCAAAATTTGATAACGTCTGTAGGGCTGCTGCAACGAAAGTATTTTAAATCTATTTCGTGTAATATTAAGGGTGATAATTAATTTTTTTAATAAAAAATTGAGGTCATAAATTAGAAACGCATCATATAATTTCAACTAAATTAATACAATTCTAGCGTTTACATTATATGCAGTGATGAATCTAGACATTCAATTCTAACTAGATTGATACAATTGTAGCATTCGAATTATATGTTGTGGGAATTCAGACATTCAATATGCAATTAATAAAATAACGTACACTATAAAAATTAACATGCATATATATCATGTTTATAACATCAACTCTCATTCAAGCAAGTGTATTAAATATACCTTATTTAAAATCAATAATCTTTGATTTAATTTTATAGTGTTGGTATGGTGATTTATGTTAATTTTTGGAAAATTATAAATATTTATGTAATTACATGATATTTGGGTTTGGATATGTCATGGAGCAGAATGTGAAATTAATGATGTGGCTCAAATTAAGTGCACGTTACCATGGAAATGTCAAAAATCATAAAAATCATAAAAATATATATTTTAGGAGGTGTTTGAAATTAGTGTTATAAAAGTATATTTTAAATTTTTTTATTTGATTAACTAATTTTTTATAAACTGTTTTTTTCAAATATGCTTCTTAAAAAAATATTTATTTATCTTATTATAACTAAAAACAGTTTTTAAAATTAAAAATATAAAATTTTTTCTGAAAATTATTTTTTTCCAAGCACAATGAACTTGCAGCTATTTGTCCTTTTCTGTATTCTTTGCTCATTATCTGTGAGTAAATAAGTCTCTCAGACTAAAATTTAGTCATATTTTGATGGCTTATGTTTAAATAATTAATCAAAAATCATCAGGATGAGATGTGATGATGGAGATTTTTTTTTTTTAAGTTGGAGTTTCAAATGTAGCATCTGTTAGGAGTTGAATTTTGAAAAAATGATTTTTGAAAATGATTTTATA
Source organism: Balakata baccata (assembly GCA_949630135.1). NCBI lineage: Eukaryota > Viridiplantae > Streptophyta > Magnoliopsida > Malpighiales > Euphorbiaceae > Balakata > Balakata baccata. The sequence goes on along the minus strand of CATIWF010059239.1, from coordinate 5,142 downwards.
TAATTAGCCAACAGATTAATGCCAACTACTCATCTAAAGAAAAAATTAATAATAATTAAAAAAATCACTTTGGCTTAGTGAGAGTTCAAGTCATAATGCATCAGCAGATCATGTAAATATATCAAAGACAAGCAAGAAAGCATCAAAAGGAGTAGGTTTCCAAATTTTAGGACCAATTAATTTTTGTTCACATTGCCAGGAAAGGCTCAGCCAGGCTAATCTATGTTCAATTAATTTTACTTTTATTATAGTAAAATAAAATATTTTTTTTTAAAAATCGCTCAATTTTATTTTTATTTTATTAAAATCACTTCCGACTAATTTTTAGATATCGATAAACGGAAATTTGATATAACGACTGATTTGTCATTGAAAATTTAACATAACAACTGACTGTAGTCGAAAATTTGACGTGGCAACTGATGTATTACCAAAAAATTGGTGCGAGTAACTTTAGTAAATAAAAATATAGTTTTATAATTTTTTTAGAAAAAAAATATATAATTTTTCTATAATAAAAGCAAAATTTAATGGAGACCAAATTAACTCTACAGCCAGGATTGGACTAAAACAAGGAACAAGTGTGTTGTTCTTTTCACAATGAGTGATGGGTTTTTTTCTGATTAATTTTTAATTAATTAATTATAATATTTGCCAAAATTTGGAAGTATTTGTTACATTATATGGCTATTTGTAATCTTCCATTTTATCAGTCTTAAAGAGGTTTGAAATTGTCTTAAAAAAAAGTTTGAAATTATGGGAATTTTCTTTGAACTTCGTAAACAAATCAAAGAAAGTATGTATAAAAACAAAGCATATATATTTTCAAGGAAGAAAAAATGAAAAAAGGGTTTCACATCCTAATAAGTAATTAAATTCATTAAGCATCACACCCACATGACTTAAACTTAACTTTTTTCTCAAAACCAGCTCAGTCAAAATCATTATAAATTTTATTAATTTTTTTACTCCCCTTCCAAATTCAAGTCTACTGTAGGGGTACAATACAGTAGAAAGTCATTTGGAACGTAAAAGTAATAGATCGTACTGCTCGTAAACTATAACTCTGATATCACGTAAAATTCGGTAGATAATATACTTAAATCCAATTAATTCTTTTTAAAAGCAAGCTCAAAGATTAGAGATTGTCCAAGCCAATATGATTTGAGTTTGATTTATCTTCTTCTAGTTGTAACTTAATTAAAATAACCAAAAAAAATATTCATTAAGCATCAAGTTTTGCCAATGTAAAATAACTATTATTTTACATATAAAATAGACTAATAGAATTAAATTGTCCTATACATAAAAAATTCAATTTAGATAACTATTATTTTAAATTTTATATAATGTGAAATTTTATTTTTCTATATGATAAAATGTAAATTAATAAGATTTTTTTTGTGTATTACAAATTGGTCTGTAGAAATTTATGAAGATTGATTAATTCAGTTCGAACTAACTGTTGGTCTGATATATGATAAAGCAAGTGCATTAAATATACCTTATTTAAAATCAATAATCTTTGATTTAACTTTACAATGTTGGGATGGTGATTTATGTAAATATTTGGAAAATTGTAAATATTTATATAATTACATGATATTTGGGTTTGGATATGTCATAGAGCAGAATGTGAAATGAATGATGTGGTTCAAATTAAGTGCACATTGCCATGGAGATGGTACTCATGGCAGGCTGGTATAGCGCATGGGTAGAAAAATATGCAAATTCATGGGGTCAAAAATCAAAAAATTGGACCAAATTAATGCATAAAAATATGAAGACTTTTGTGATGCACAGGATAAATCTATTAAATTTTTAATTTTTAATTTCAATAATTAATAATTAATAAATAAAATTAAAAATTGATAATTTAATAATTTAAAATAATTAGTATAAATTATATATATATTAACTTGCGGCTATTTGTCCTTTCTCTACGTTCTTTGCTTATTATCTATGAGTAAATAAGCCTCTGAGACTAAAAATTAGTCATATTTTGGTGGCTTAACGGAGGCTTATATGGAACATCTGCTATAATTTACGTATATAGTTTTATAACAGTTAAATTATCAATTTTTAATTTCGGTCATTGATAATTAATGAATAAAATTACATTTTATGTAAATTATATCAAATGCACTATATAATTCTTTTTAAATAATTAATTAAAAATCATCAAAACGAGATGTGATGATAGAGATTTTTTTTAAGCTCGAGTTTGAAATATAGTGCAGTTTTAAATCTTAGAAGTGAGCATTTTTATCCATCAAAGATCATATTTTATATAATTAGCCAGTAGATTAATGCCAACTACTCACCTGAAGAGAAAAAATAATAATCTTCATATTATATCATTACTATATATAAAATGGGAATAGGGACAAACAAATTTATCAAAAAGTCAATCTGATTGTATTAATTTTATATTAGTTAATTGAGTTAATTTTGTTATATAATAATTCGATTTATTAATAAATAATATTAATAATTAATTAATTAGAAATTCAATTCTATTAAAACTAAATAATTATGTTTTATATATCAAAAATATGTAACTAATATTAAAATAAAGAAAAAAATTAATTTACCTTGTTCAAGATTATCAATCTTTACATATAAATTAGCAAAAAAAGAAGGATAATAAGAATTTAAGTAAAAATGGTGGCGGAATTGGAATTTAATTTATAATATGAATTATTCAATTAACATTAACTGAATAAAAATAAAAATTTTCATTTAACTGATTTCATGCTATCAATTTAATTAATGCACTTTTTATTAATTTCATTATGTTTATTTCGGCATAACAAATTTAATGTTATTTTATTGGTTTAATTTCTTTTTTATAAGCATATTGACACCTATATAGTAGGGAAAATTTTACCAAATATCCATACTTATCATTTTATTTACAAAAGGATATCCAATTTTCTTTCTTTCTTTTTATTTGTACCAATTATCTTTTAATTTTATCATTTTATTTACAAAAATATATCAAATATTCTTTTTTTCATTTGTACCAATTCTCTTTTCAATTTTACTGAAACTTCTTTTCTATTTTTTTCTATCTACAATCATCGACTCCTTTAGTATCTACATCTTTGCCAGAAACCGGCAATTTTCAATATAATAAATAAATTAATAACTATAATAGGCAAGATAATTAATGAGTCAAATAATTTGACATGAATTTTTAATATATAATATAATATAAGAATAAAATATAATTAACAACTATTATTATTTAAATTAAATGTGACTTAATTATATAATAATTAAAAGTAACTAAAAGTAATTTGTTAGACAATATTATTATTATTATTATTATTATTATTATTATTTATTTAATAACAATGAATTCAATTAAAAAAACTACGTGCATTGCGTGAACAATTGGAAATAGGGGGGAGGACAAGTAAAATGACCATAAAATATTTATTACCTCTATTTTATATATGACTTTTAATAATAAACTAATTTGATAAAATATGAGATAAACATTCACTTTTATAATTCACTATGAATAAAATACTATAATAAGACAAAACAAATTAATAAAAAAATAAATATATATATATAAACCAAATGGTGGTTAATAACGAGTATAATATATAATATTCATATACAAGACATATTAATAAAAAATTAGTACTATATATAAAAATGGAAATAGGAGGGACATACAAATTTATCAAAAAATCAACCTGATTGTATTAGTTAACTAGATTAATTTTGTCATTTAATTTATCAATGAATAGTTAATAATTCATTAATTAGAAATCCAATTTTATTAGAACTAGGTAACCATGTTTTATATATAAAAAAAATATATGAATGATGTTAAAAGAAAGAAAAAAATAATTTACCTTGTCCAAGATTATCTTTACATATAAATTGGCTAAAAAAAATAAGGATAATAAGAATTTAAGTAAAAAATATCGGACATTTTGAATTTAATTTACACCATGCTCCTACCGAAATTCATAATGCTCAACGTGTGTATATATATATATATATATATATTGATATATAATAAATAAATTAACAACTATAGTGGTCAAGGTAATTAATATGTCAGATATAATTTAGTGTAATTTTTTTATATATAGTATGACATAAAAATTAAATATAATTAACAACTATTAGTATTTAAATTAAATATGACTTAATCACATGATAATTAAAATTAATTTTCTGGACAAAAAAAACCATGTGCATTGCACGTAGATAATTAGAAATAGAGGTATTTATCACTTATATTTTATATAAAACTCTTAATAATTGATAAATTAGTAACCTGATGTAATTTAAGATAAATATGCATTCATATAATTTACTTTAAATAAAATATTATAATAAAAAAATAAATTAATAAAAAAATTATATAAAAATTAATAACGAATTTAATATCGAATAATTATAGACAAATCACATTACTAAAAAAAACTTGTAAATTAAAAAAAAAAAAAAAGAAAAGAAGATCACTTTTAACTTGGTGAGAATTCAAGTCATAATGCGTCAGCAGATCATATAAATATATCAAAGACAAGCAAGAAAGCATCAAAGGCAGTAGGTTTCAAAATGTTGGGACCAATTAATTTTTGTTTGCATTGCTAGGAAAAACACAATTAATTTTATTTATAATTACTAAATTTTATTCTCTTTATAGTAAAATTAAAAAAATTTATCTCAAAAAAGTCATTATAGTAATTTTCATTTTATTAAAGTAATTTTCGGTTAATTTTTTGATATGAATAACTGAAAATCTGATACAACTTATATATTACCGGAAATTTATCGTAGTAGCTGACTATCACTGGAAAATTAATATAAATAACTTTAGTACAATGAAAATATAATTTAATAATTTTTTTAAGGCAAAATAAATTATAATATTACTACAATAAAAATAAATTTTGATCATATATGAAATTAAATTAACCTACAACTTCGATTGGACTAAAACCGGGAACAAGTTTGCTCTTCTTTTGACAATGTGTAATGCCCGTATTTTAGGTGCAAATAATTAATATGTTTAATTGCCGCAATTAGTATTATTAGAGTCTAAAATTGAGGTTTAAAGATTTATAAAAGATTTTATTTTTGTTGTGGGTGATTTAATTAAAAAAATATAAA
>CATIWF010059208.1:0-13990 GCA_949630135.1 Balakata baccata | reverse complement strand
TTTTTTTTTTAAGTATTTTTAAGAGAGAGAAAGAGGTGGCCATGTCTTTCGCCTACTGTGTTAAGGAGCAGAAACCTTGTGTTCATTGGGTTGAGAAATACTTCAAAGATTGTCTTTGTAATCTTAAAGATGATTTCTCTTTTGGGTTTGGTCTCATTAGCTTAGTTTGTTGGGGTGTCGCTGAAATTCCTCAAATTATCAGCAACTTTCGCACCAAATCCAGCCATGGAGTTTCCCTTCTTTTTCTTCTCACTTGGGTTGCTGGGTTTGTGTTCTGTTTTCTATTTCCTCTCTTGGGCAATTTAACAAACAAAATATCTACTTCTGTTTCTTGATCTATATGCAAGCCAAGTTTTTTCCTTTTCTATCAAAGCATCAAATATCCACAAAAAAAATCTCTTTTTTTTTTAATTTTTATTTATTCATTTTGTTCTTTGGTGCAGAGATGTCTTTAATCTTGTGGGTTGTATTCTGGAATCAGCAACGGTGAGTATCTACTGGGGGAAGAGATGATAACCATAAAAAAAGAGGGATCTTGTGGTCCATATAGAAATGGTTGCATCTGTGCATAACAGCTTAAAACCACTATCTGTTAAAGCTAGATGTCTGCTAGCTTATGCATTATGTTTGTTTTTTTTTTTTTCAATAATATATGTATATAATATAAAATAACTGTATCTCCTAATCTCATTGTTGAATTTTTTTTTCCTCTGGTTGTGGATGCAGCTGCCTACCCAGTTCTACACTGCTATTGTAAGTGCACTTTTCTGTTAGGTTTGCGTTTATTTTCCTACTCCATTTACTATATTAGCCTTTGTGTTTACTCATATTTGCAATCCATCCCTAAAAATGCAAGTGGCTTCTTAGCAAAATTCAACTTGGCATCGAATTAAGTGGTACTTAATGATGATACTATAGTCCAAACCAACTTTGCCACAGTTGATTTGATGGTTTTATGGAAGAAATTATCATATCATAGATTATTGATTTTTCAATACTTTTCCTTATATATGGGATTGTATTTTTCTTTATATCGGGACGTGAAAATATATTTAATTAATATTTCTTCAATGTCTAGAAAATAAAAAAGAGAATAAAATAAAGTATGTGACCATTGTCGTACAAAGCCTGTGGCCCCAAACTTTAGGTTGCTCTCCATGTAGTAATTAATACTTTTGTCCATGCTTTCATAATTTGGTAAGTCTTGGTTTTTTTTTTTTTTTTAAGGCTGAGTATTAAACTCAAAATTTTTACTAGATGGTTAATATACCAATTTAGCCGGCTCTAATTGGTTTTCTTATATGTCTTGTTAAAAAATGAAAATAAATAAAATAAACAAAAATAATTGTTATGGCTAGAACTGCAGCTGCAGAAAAATTCCAATACCTTTTTTAAAGTTATTAGTTTATAATAAAATTACTAGTCGCTGCAAATTAGGGGAAAAAAAAAAGAAAGAAAAGAAATTCATAGCTCCAGCAGTATGAAATCCAACATTAGGATCTTGTCAGGTTTCAACCCTTCTCACTTCTAGTATTTTTGTACACTGCATGTATAACAATTTCTCATTATTCATTAATCTGCTTATTTGTTGATTTTTCATTTCTTGCTTGATGATTTCTTTTGCAGCTATATACTACTAGCACTATAGTGTTAGTATTGCAGGGTTTATACTATGATCATATTTACAGGTGGTGGAAATGCAAGACCAACAAAGATGACCACCAGGTACTCTATATTTTCGGAAAATTCTTATTTAATTTTAACCCATATATCATGGATTGAGTCAATAACATAAAAAAAAAATAATTCATATCATCACTTTCATATTTATAAAGTAAGAATCAGTTGCCGTGATCGGTGTAGTCCATAGAGGGATTTAGGCTTCTTGCCATTTCCTCTTAGTCTCTTAATCATGAATAAAATTCGAAGGGCTTAATGCTATCAGGTTGAGGATGTTAAAAAACAATTGAGACCAAAGTCAGCTGATTCAGGCATTCCTATACCCAGTGCTTCACCAAGAGCAACTCCTCGTAGGGAGTATTACTACACGTACATATTCACTTCCTATGACTCTAGTTGAACATCATTTTATATGGTAATTAGTTGATGAATATGTTTGTTCATTATCTGTGATCTTTTCTTGATTTTCAGATCAGCTAGGTCTATGGCAGCCAGTGAAACTCCACCATTTCGAAGTTACCTCATGGGAGCCAGAAGTGGTCCTTCAGCTATCGGACTTGACAATGAATCCTCATCAGATGAAGAGGCAGCCCCTGCTTCTGCTAAATTCGTTAGCCAGCCCTGGCCAATTCCACGATCGGTAAGCCCTTAAATCATTGCGAAAAAGTTGGAACTTTATGATTCTTACTTGAAATTACTTCAGAACTATAATTGTAACATGATTTGGGTGGGTTGTCATCCCTTTAACTGCATTACCATAATTCTCAGCTTACACATATTAATGTTGGCATGATATATTTTGCAGGCTGGATATGGAACATTTCTTGCCACATCAGTAACCCTGCCTCTACAAAGCAAAGCTTTGACGGATGCTTACATTGGATTTGCCAGTAGAAGACTTCTACATGTATATGTGATTAATTAGCAATGGCAATTAAATTAAAATTTTACCAATAATGAGACAAATAATTCTAAGAATTTTGCCTACCACAGGAAGGCAGTGGAGTTGAGCACAGTGCTTTTGGACAGTGGCTGGGCTGGCTTATGGCAGCTATATATATGGGTGGACGAATCCCACAAATCTGGTTAAATGTAAGCGTTTGTTAAAATCTCAAGTCATTGGATTTTTATTATAAGTTTGATTTTCTAATCCAAGCTATTGTATGATATCCTTCACCAGATTAAAAGAGGAAGCGTGGAGGGTTTAAATCCATTAATGTTTGTCTTCGCATTGGTGGCTAATCTCACTTACGTGCTCAGGTTCAGAGCTCTCTCATTTCGCCATCTCCCTCGAGCACGTGCTCGCTTATGCGCACATACACAAAACACACACACACACACATACGCACATATATATAGTGATTCAAATTCATTGAAATGCTTCTCAACATGAATGCAGTATTGTTGTTAGAACAACTGAATGGGACAGCATCAAAGCTAACATGCCATGGCTGCTTGATGCTGCAGTCTGTGTGTTGCTTGACTTATTTGTATCCTCTTTATCTAATTTTCTTTTCACTCCCAATATAATTATATAGCTAAAGTAATAATTGTGAATGCTGCTTTGTGTGTGTGTATATATACACCTTAACAAGCAATTTTACAGATCATATTGCAGTACATGTATTACAGATACATCCGTCAGAAAAAGATGGCTAGCCATGGTGAAAACTATAGAGACTTCTACTCTGATGCAAGTAAAACTTCTTTGTCTTGATTCAACATTGTTCTTGTAATTTGCAGATTCTTAGATATCCTTCCAATGCTTTCATGTACTGTATCTGTAATTTGCTATAATGGCAAGAAACAGTTAAGAGAGAATTTTTCTCCATGAAAATTCACGGGGTGTAAAAAGGATCTTGACTCTTGAGCAAGAGTTGTCTTGATTCTTGGACAGATGCACTGTGGAAGAGGACCATAAATCCCACCTCAACAGTCCCACCACTCAGTTGGATTCCATTAAAGACGCACAAGGAAAAGGACTGAATAACAATACCCCATTTTGGACAATAAAAGTCCTCCACAAAAAGGAGAGTGCATAAAAAAAAAAGATTAATTAATTAATACATAGAATATGAATAAAAATTATAAAATTTTGAGAAGTGAATTATATCGATGGTACTCTAACTATTTAACTCGTAACAATTCAGTACTGTTTGTATTATTTGTAACAGAAAATTCTTTAAACTTTAATTTTATAATATAAAAATATATATCTAAATTTGTTAAACTATTTAGTTGAATGCTAATGTGGATTTTTCACAATAGCAAAAAATTTTCACGTTTAAATAGCATGTATACAAAATGGATTACATAAAAAAAAAAATTTCACTATTTAACAGAATGTTTTATTATATTTGGATTGAGAAAAAGTGAAAAAATATAGGAAAATGATGAGAAATGTGAAAATTTTTTGTAAAATTCATTTTGTACACGTGACTTTTACACGTAACTTTTTACTAATGTATAAAGTCCACATCAACATTTCATTAAATAGTTTAATAAATTTTAATGGTAAGTACTTTTATATTTAAAAAGGTTTTCTGTTACAAATAATATTTTAAATATTTAATTGTACAGTATAATTTATTTTGTATAACTGCAACTAGAGTCCTAATAATTGCAAAATTAATTTCTTTTCAATTTGCAGTAAATTATTAACACGAGTTATGCATAAAGATACAGATTGAGTTAAAGGTGAAATAAAATCAACAGTTCATTTTAAAATAACTGACAATTGCAACACTAGTTGGAACAGATTGACGGATTTCCAATTTTACACATGCTTTGTGCTTTTATTTTCTTCTTTTCCTTTACTGTGTATTGACTATGGTGTTTGTTGAAGATTAATTGGTTACCGACACAGAGCTTTAAAAGGTGGGTCAAAGGTGGCCCAAGAATCTGCTGGCAAAAAAAGCACACACAGAGTGCAGTTAGTGTACAGTATATTTCTAGCCAAACAATGCATACCGAATTGTGAGAAAAATGAGAAAATAATTCTTAGAATTCAACTCTCATATTCTTCACAGATTTGCAATTTGCATAGTAAGGATTTGAAATTCAACTCTCATTTCCAATGGATCCAGATCTTGATTATACTTACTTCATGCTGTGCCATACAAAGGATCTCTGCACAATCATCAAATTTATTCTTGAATCAAAGATTTGGAAATTGCATACTATAGAGTTGGACGTGAAAATCCCTTCCTAGTCAAAAAGATCCATCAATCACAAGCAAATGTAGAGGTAAAAGATCCATAACGTAGAATTCCTAAACTATATCTATATCATCACCAGGCTTCTGACCATTAGGAAGATTTTACTGATCACAAAGATAAGTACGCTAAGAAGAACCTCCCCGTTTAGCTCAAGACAAAAGAAGGGGAAAAAAAACATTTGAGTAGACATCATGTTTTTGGGTTAGAACTCATAGCAGTTGTTTATATATGCTCTAAGTTGCAGCTTTTCAACAGATGTGTGTTAACAATATTCCTTAAATAGCTTTCCTCATGGCGATATCAGTAAGCACGAAGCCTATAGCTTTAAATGCATCCCATCATATAACACTTCATCAGGGTGGACAACTGGACATGTAATAAGCAAGCCATATATGGCAACAAGATGAAGCTTCCATGATGATTACTGATTCCTTGACTCATTTCTCTGACCCATATACCATTCAATGACCTATCAGAACATGCTCTCCATGATAGATTCCCCCCCCACCAAGAATTGTCCTCAAAATTCCTCAATTTTTTACACATTGAACAAAATTTACTTAAAACCATCCACATTATCAGGAAAAATAGACAGTAAAAATACTATGCGTAGCTATATGAATTTGGCTCCTATATCTTCAAGAACACATGCTTCAACCAGAAGTAGAAGGTATACTTGTCAATGATAGAAGCGACAAATTTTCAAGATGTTAAAAACTAATTAAAAAACTACATTGCAATAAGTCCCAAAATAAAAAAAAATAAAAAAAAAAGAATCATCTTGGGATGAACAAACTTTCAACATGCAAGCTGTAAAGAAAATGGGCATTCTTTGAAAACATAAAACCCATCAAGAGGTTGTCGTAACTACCAATAAAAGTATTGCATTATTATCTTTCTTGATAACAAAGAGGAATCACTAAAGCAACTACTATATGTACAAACACATGATGTATGGCAGCTCAACATGAGTAATACTAGTTTAACTTCAATATGCAAGAAAATAGGTAAAATAATTTTTTTACCAAAACTTTGGCACTTGTATCAAAATGGTACCAAATTTTTGTTTTTATCAATTTAGTCCTATATCTTTACAATTTATACGTGTCATGATACATCACTTGCCATTTCAGATAAAAATACCACGTATTGCCAATTCATATGTTTAAAAACCAAAATACCCTTTTTAAAAACATTATCTAAAAACCAATTCCCATCTAAAAAGGGTATTTTAGTTTTTAGATGTATGAGTTGGCAATGCATGGCATTTTAATCTGAAATGGCATATGACGTATCATGACATGTGTATTTGTGGTGTCTACAGCCTACAAGAGATGAATTTTACAATAAATATTATAGGTACTTTCATCTAAAACAAAATTGTAATGATATGGTAATAAATTGATTCAAAACAAAGATTTGGTACCATTTTAATACAAGTGCCAAAATTTTGGTAAAAACAGTCATTTTACTGGCAAGAAATCAATTTACCACCAAAGCAAAGCGAGAACCACCAAGACACCAATCAACAAAAGGAGATTCTTCAGAATATTGTCCGCCCGCTGTCCTCTACTCATTGGTTGAGGAAATCCATGTGCATGACCACCATGAAAACCATGAAATCCATATGGATAACCAGATGTTGTTCCGTATACAGTGGCATCTGGGAAACCGTTCAACTGAGCATTGAACAAGGAAGGGAATAAAGATAGACCACCAAAAGCAGTTGACAATGTGAAGTTCCCAATCCTTGATGTCGCCATCGGTACAAATCCCCCCATCAAACCAAACCCATAATTTGGAAAGTTATTAGCTTCAGGGGGCGGAGGGGGTGCAGTTGCAGGTCTTTGCCCAGCTGGGCGACTAGGAATGTCAATACCAGGATAAGATTTGGATCTAGGATCTGTTCGTGTTTTGCCTCTACCATAAAGAGGAACCAAGTTCTCTTCTTGTATAAGTGCCTTACAGACTGGGCACTCATGTGAATGTGAATGATGGTGCAGCCATCTGTAGAGGCAAGGCCAACAGAAAAGATGACCACAAAGGGTCACAATCGGATCTTGAGCTAATTCAAAGCAAATATTGCATTCAAAATCCCCTGCATCGTTGCCATTATTGCTCGAGTAAGTTGAACTTTCAGGCGGCACACAAGTAGATTGACCAAACCCACCAACCATCTCTCTTTATGTAAAAGCCAAAACCCCAATGCCTGCAATCAAACATAACTCAATAAAAACATTGAAGAAACCCAAAATCACACATAAAACCAACCAAATTAAACACATAATCCCGTAAATAAGGTCGTCAATTGAATATCCAAATTCCTGAAATCTAAACCTAAATAAAGTTCAAAAATCCTATAGCCGCAATAAACCAGTCAGCAGAATCCATCACATTCACAAATCAAACAGATAAAAGTTCATGAATCATGCAGCAATACAAGAATTTTAACTAACCCAAGAAATCTGAACACCAGATCCTTTGCACTTTTTTGTTTCCCCTCTTCAAATATGTGCCTAATAAACCAAAATCTTCGAAATAAATAATCCATCAGAAAAAGATTACTGACCTGATTACAGTTGACAAATCTGAAAGCTTTGATCTTCAAGGAGAAAGACGAGAAAATGAAGACAAATACGAAGTCTACGGAAGGAACATAAATATTAGGCTCATTTTCCCTGGAAAATTCTCGAGCCTACTGCTCCCCGAATTTTCCCTTCCTCCATTGGCGATTGCGTCCATTTCATCACGCGGCTGCGCTTCTTCTCGGAAACGAAGTGGACGGTTATGATTAATTATAAAAAATGTTTGATTCCCTTATGACTGCTCGATTTGTAGACTTCTGATTAGGATTTGATTATCTGATGGCACGAACTTGGACTCCATATATGAACCATTAAGGCCCATTACTTGGCCTGGCATCTTACACATGGGAATATTACCTAATAAGTTGCTTGGAAATGGGGAATTGTTATTGAGGAAAGTAAATTTTATTTATTTTCGACAAAGACTTTTTAACTCTTTTATTAAATTAAAAAATATTTTTATCCTCTTTTCTTATTAATGTTAATTTTACTACTTGCATAATTCTATTAATTTAAATTCTATTTTTTTTTCTAATTTTTAGGTATATATATATACTCTAATTTGAATATATTTTAATTACATATTTAAAAATTATGAATAAAATATATGTAATATAAATAATGTGAACAATTTTTTTGAATGTATCATATATTTGTCATATATTTTTTTTAAATATATTTAATAATTTGGACAACACATAGATATATTTATTAAAAATATAAATATAAAGATATATAAAACATATACTAATATTTACACAAAAGTTTATATGTATTATATACGTGTCATATATTTTCAATGTATATTTAATATTTTGAACAATATATAGATATATACAAAACATATACTATATATTTACAATACTATAAATATAAAGAATTACTCTATATATGTATGTGTGTGTGTAAGGTAATTTTTTATGAGTGAAAAAATTAGAAGTGATTAGTGCAATTAAGGATTCTAATATTAATGAAAAATATTACAAATATTTTAGATATAAACATTTCTAAAGATGCAATTTTTCTAAGAAAAAAATTAGTTCAAGAGTTTTTTTTGGTAGTTTTAAAATTTTGATATAAAAATATTATGATATACAAAGAAAAGGGTAATTGTATCAAATTCCCATTGTTATACTATGGATCTGAGTCTATGTAGCAACATGAGCTAAAAATCCATTTGCATATATGGCAATATTAAAGAAGTGCTAATTCTCATTTTCTGCTAAATAGCTCTATGTTCATTATTTAACAAACTATAGGTTTATTGCAAAATAATTTTATGTTCATTATTTAGTAACTATAAATTTATTATTAAATAAATATAGATTTATTATTTAACAACTGCAGATTTATTACTCAATATTGTATGTAAATAATTGTAGAATTATTATTTAATAACTGTAGGTTTAATCTAAGTAGTAAGTCCACTCCAAGATGAGTGTTCTCCTATTCAAACTTCCTTAGAACCTTCAGTAGCACAGCTGAGACAACGACGGGTTCTTTATCCTTGCGGGGATGGAGTGACAGAAGTTCTAAGAATTCAAGAGAAAGTTACGGCGAGATGAACCATTTATCATTACAATAGGTGGCAAGTGGAAGTACAACAATGTATGTAGCTGACACATGTAGATTTATTATTTAACAACTGTAAGTTCATTATTTGACAATTTTAAGTTCTTTATTTAACAACTAAATTTTACATGAATTCTCATAAATTTAACTCACAAAATTGCATTATCAATTGAAATTATGTTCATCTATTTGCAATCAACATAAAAAAATCACAGAAAAACAAATCAAATATAACAAAAAAAAAGAGATATCGAATAGAAGAAGAAGCGGCATTAACTTTGTTGAATTAAAAAAAATGCACATATTAGAGCATATAATAACATACATTCATGAGCATAGAATAATTTACCTATCAAATCAGCCTTTCTTATGGGCGAATAATCAATTAACTATGTCTTTTTTTTTTTTAAATAATCAATTAACTATAAAGTAAAATAAAAATGAAATCCTATTCATGATGTTTATTCTAATATTCTCATATAATACAAATTGTAATTCCATTTTTATGTTTGATATAATTTTATAGATAACAGAAATTTGAAAATTAATTATATTGATATAAATTAATTATTTTATTTATTAATAGATATAAGAAATCTTATAATATACATGAATCATAATTTGATTTTCAAATGTTTTAGTTCAATATAAGATACTAAATTTAAATTTAGAATGAAAATGTACTTTCTATTGTGATATATGATTAGGAGTGGTAAACTCATCCATACTTATTTATCAATTCATACTCATTTATAAACTCATACTCACCCACTTAAATAAAATATGAGATATAAAAGGGTAGTTCAATTATAAATGGATCATAGATGGATTCAACTCATTTTAATTGTTTAAACCCATATATAAATTAAAAAAAAAGAATTTATTTTTTTCTCCAAATTTTTATTAAATTTCTTATTTTATAAAAACTACTTAGCATATTAGCCATTTTTAGTTATTTTTTATCTGGTTATAGAGAATTTTTATTGTTATTTTTTCTAAATTTTTTATCGATAAAAAATAAATTAAATAATTTTGTAGTTAATATATATTTATTACCGTTTTTTACAGTAACAAATTATCCATTTTTTCTGTCAAAAATTATTTTTTATAAAAGTTATCGATATAATTTTAAAAAAAATAATAATTACACATTTAAATTGTCAAATTTGCCTGTTTGGAGCACCAATTAATGCACCCAAATCGAAACTGAATAAATCAAATTGACAGAAAATTGAGTACATTGTGTTTAAAACAGCGCTGATACGATCATAATTTAACTATAAACTCAAAGAAAACGAAGAATTAGTATATGTACTTGTAACACTATACTATCGAGTGTTTTATGATCTTTGTTTTAATATGCTAGTTGTGAGCCGAGAACACTAAGATATAAGACATTAAAAAAAAGTCTATAAGTAAAATTTTACATCAAAATTCATCTATTTAGAGTTCCAAATTGATGATTCAGATTCCGATTTAATAAAGTAGAAAAAAGATTGAAAAATAAAAATATATATAATTTTCATAATTAAAAAATATAAATTTAATCAATTCAGTATAAAAATTAATTTTTTTACGGTAAAACTTATTTTATTAAATAGCTTATAAAATTTTTAGAAAAGCTACTAAACATATTAGCTATTTTTTATATGTTTATCTAAAAATTTTCAGTGTTATTTTTTCTAAATTATTTATTAATAAATGATATATTATGTGATTTTTCAATTAATTTATATTTATTATTAATTTTTTACTGTAAAAAAATTATCATTTATGCACTGTCAAAAATTATCAGTTTTTATTGTCAGAAATTAAATATTTCAAAAATTAAATTTTAATAGAAATTTTTTAAAAGAATTATTACTTACATGTCTACACTGTCACGTTACATGACATCGGATAAATCGAACCAATCGAAAACCAAGAGTCTGTGTTCAAGAAAGTGTTAATACGATCAAAGTCTAACTATAAACTTGAAGAAAGTGAACAATTAATATACAAATTTGTGATGCTAAACTACTAAATAAAACTGATAAGAGAGGCTAAATAGTAATTTTACGATTTCAGTCTAATAAGCGAGCTAAGAATACTGAGATGTAGGACATATAAGACAAGTATGTGAATGAAATTCTATGTCTAAATTCTATGTCTAAATTCATTCATTTAGAGTTTCAAATTGAAAATATAAAATTCAGGACCAATTGTATGAAGAAAAAAAAAGTGAGATTAAAAATAATATTTATTATGATTAAATTTTAAATAATAATAATGATATAAATAGTTAGAAATCATTTGAAATATTTAGTGACTAAAATATATTTCTATAATATTTTTAAATATTTAATAAGAAAAAAATATAGATATATTATTTTTATATATTAAATGGGCAAATTGAGGTTAGAGTGAAATGAATATGAATACTCATATAATAATTATAGAGGAAATTTCACCCTTGCCATTTTTCATTTTTTTTCAATATTACTCAAATTAATTTTTTTTTTTTTACCAAATTTTTATGGAAAATTTCACCCAATTACAGATTGAAAAAAACATCAATTGCAAATTGAGAATTGCATCTTCATCACCTGTGGAGATGGTTACTTCATCTTCATCGTCTTCATCTTTGACTTGGAGTAAAGTAATATGAACATACAGACACAAAAGGAGAGTGAAGATCGGATGTTGAGTCTTGTGAACTTTTTTTGCAAGTTTTCGTCGTCGGAGAATGATTTTCAGTTGAAATTTAAGAAAAGATGAAGAATCAAGTCTTCAACAGGGCAATCGCCATCAAATTGGCGTAGGTCTTGTTAGCGAACATCTAGATGATCCTTGTCTAGGCAATTCATTCAATCAATCCATTACTTAGGCAGGCCTGCGGTTGACTTCCCTTGAGAGATTCCAGTCCCATTTGATATTGCGATCTATGCCCTCCATATGCATCCGAAACTAAAAAATTCCTTCAGCTCAAATTTATCACAATATATATTAAAACTATTGTTGTTGGTTTACAATAGCAAATTAATTTTCCTGTACATCTTATGTAGTAACATAAATATTGTATAAATATAAATAAATGTTGTAAGAGAAAAAAATTGAAACTTGAAAATTGTAATAGCGGTTGAAGGTCTTGAAGTAAACATGGCAAGAAAAATGAGTAAACCCAATGACAATTTGTTCATGAGTTGTTATCAATGTCTTCTTCTTCTTCTATGAAAATCACTAAGGTATTCTCAAGATATATCCTTACGGTATACCCGATATATTTTCATTGAATTTTCAAAAGTATATCCAATATATACCTTGAGAATTCCTTATAGGGAATTCTCAATTGGAAAAATTGTGATTATAAGTCATTTTGAGAGGGTAATTCGGATGGATCCCATTACTTGGTTTTAGGAGAAATACCTGGATATATATTTATTGACATGAGAATTATGAAATAATGTATTCATATGCTCAAAATGGAGAATATGTTAATAGAAATTGAAACTTAAACTAAGCTTCTTGCTAAGAAGATATAAAGAGGAAACGTGAAAGTGAGAGTTGTTCCACATTACTAAAATGTGAAGTTGGATTTGTGTTTATATAGTAAGATGCATTCTTACATAGATAAGAAAATAGCATGAAATGCTCTCTCTCACTCTCTCAAGCGCAAGGGAGGTGTAAATCCATAGTTCAGGATAGGCCAATGCGTGGGTGCGTGAACTGTCTACACAAATATCGACATAAAATCTCATAGTTCGTGTGGATTTTACACTCCCGTATGCATCCACACAGCCAGATTTCTAACGCTCCCGTATCGTTATATTGCAGTGTGTGCATGACTAATCCACACTCCCCGCGTCAATTCTACAAGGGCGTGTGGATTGTATTCCATATTAGTTTTTTGAGCTTCTTTTCTTTTGAAATTTTATTTTCTGATATTTCAAAGATTAATTTCACATTATTTGAGAGTTACAAATGCATTATTGACAGCTTTTAAAAGAGATTAATCACAATTAATCTTATGTCTCCTTCATTTAGTATAAATAGAAATTTTTGGCTTGTGTTGGAAAGAAGTTTTGAGAGTTTAGTTTAGTTTTTGTTGAAAAAGTCTTCTTTTTCCTTTTTATTCTTCTTCTCAACTGATAGAAAGTGTGACAAATAATCAGTTCGCCGTAAGTAGGTGTTGTGTATTAAACAACTACTTGAGATCTGTTGTATCCTGGGAGACAAACGCCAGTTATTTTAAATACCGGTAGTATGAGGCGAATTTGTCTTAAAGATACTGTGTGTAATACAGGCCTTAAATTTGTTTTTTATTTCTCTTGTCTTTCTATTTGAATATTGAATTAACAATTCTCCTATTGTTGTTTTCCTAACATGCTCAAGGAATTTCTGAAGTATACCTAAAGTATCCCAAGGTATACCCGAGGTATTCCAAAAAATATACCTAATATATCCCCAAAGTATACCAAAGATATTCCCAAGAAATTCCTCCCAGGGAATTCCCAAGGTATACTCAAAGTATATCCAAAGTATACACAAGATATTCTTAAGGTATTCACAAGAAATTCTCAAGATATACTCAAAGTATTCCGAAAAGTATACCAAACTGTTTGTTTGAAAATTTGTGATGTTTTGAATTTTAATTAAATTATATTTTTTTCTTTTTCTTTAATGATTAATTTTTTTTTGTTCTTGTTCTTTATTGGTGAACATTGAATCAAGGTATCAAAGGTATTCCAAAAGTATACTGTGTGAACATATTTTGAGATTTAGGTATTGTTATAATTTCATAAAATTGTTTTTCAGTAAAATTAAAAAAAGTTTTCAGTGTAGGCAAAAATGTAAAAAGATACCAATTTTTTGATATTTTTGTAAAATTTTCATAATTAAATGGATTAATAAACGACAAGCAATCTAACCCATTTAAACTCAATTCATACTCATCCT
>CATIWF010059207.1:0-25197 GCA_949630135.1 Balakata baccata | reverse complement strand
TGCGCCTGAGCGCGCGAGAGAGAGCCTTCCATTCTACTTTTCTTACCCATGTAAGAAAGCATTTCTATATATAAACACAAGTCCAACTTCAATTCTTAGTGATGTGGGACAAATTCCCACTCACTTTTCACCTTTAAATCTTCTTATCATGGAGCTTACTTTGAGCTTCAATTTTTATTCACACATTTTCCATTTTGAGCATATGAATACATTAATTCATAGTCCTCATGTCAAGGAACATATATCCGGGTCTTTTTTCCAAAACCGAGTTGTGGGACCCACCCGAATAATCCTCTCAAAATGGCTCATAATCACATTTTTCTCACAATAACATTATAGACCAATATCATTACACGAGTAATAGACGACGACAATTTTATAAATAAATTAAATTTACATAGCTATCAATTACACAGTGATATTTTTGTAAATATTTATTTTCTGTCATTAAATAAATATTTATTAATTTGTTAAAAAAAGTTTATTAGTTTATTAAAAAAAGTTCATTACAAATAAAGTAAAGGTTCAGTAGTTTATTGAGAATATTCATTACAAATGAACTAAAGGTTCATTAGTTTATTGAAAAATGTTTATTACGTCATTAAATGAAGTTCATTACGAATAAAATAAAGTTTCATTAGTTTATTGAGAAAATTCATTACGATTAAATTGAAAAAGTTCATTACAAATAAACTAAAAGTTTATTAGTTTATTAAAAAATATTTATTAGTTCATTACGAATAAAATAAATGTTTATTAGTTTAATAAAAATATTCATTACGAAATGAACTAAATGTTCATTAGTTTATAGAAAAATATTCATTAGTTTATTAATAAATACTTATTTTTTATATTAATACAAGTTCATTTTATTTCTGTGTACTTAATTTAATAAATATTTTTTTTTATTTTCATTTGTAGGTATGAATTTATTGAATTTTTTTTAACAAAAAATCAAGACAAAATGATATGGAAAAACAACAAATTGAGACAAATAACATGAAAATGCAAAAAAAAAAAAGTTGATTTTGTTTTAAAATAAAATGAACATTTATCAATAAATTAATGAATATTTTACTAATAAACTAATGAATTTATATCAATAAATAAATATATGTAAATTTGTTTTATTTATAAAATTATCATTGTATCTCTTACACATATTTGATTAATATTAAAATATAGATCATGATCCATAATATAATTTGCAGTAAGTAACAAAAGAGTTGAGAAAGATGAATTACTATCCATATTTATAAAAAAAAAGTCATATAAAAAATAGGAGGAACGGAAGGGTAAACATTCCTCATAGCTTGCTTTGCCTTGTTTTATTTGAGTGGAGGGAATGACAAGCAAAAAAGTATAAATAAAAAAATATATAGTTTTTTTTTTTTTTTTTACGATTTTATCATTGTTTACTTCTTTCTTTATAAGTTAATGCTTATATTTTCTTTAATTACTATTTTCTATTTATTTCTCTTCAAACAATAAAAAAAATAGTAATATATTCGTAATTTCCATTCTGTTAATTATAATTTCCTATCATTTCATTAATTAGCCTTCCCTACCTTCCATCTAAACAACAATTGTTATATGTTGGATTTCGGTTTATGTAATATTATGAATCAAGGTCCATCATACGTGTAAGAGGTAATGACAATTTTGTAAATAAATCAAATTTACTCAGTTATCAATCACACGATAATATTTTTGTAAATATTCATCATCTATCATTAAATAAAAGTTTAATAGTTTATTAAAAAAAATTCATTAGTTTATCGATAAGATTAATTACTAATAAACTGAAAATGTTCATTACCAATAAACTAAAAGTTC
Source organism: Balakata baccata (assembly GCA_949630135.1). Taxonomy (NCBI): domain Eukaryota; kingdom Viridiplantae; phylum Streptophyta; class Magnoliopsida; order Malpighiales; family Euphorbiaceae; genus Balakata; species Balakata baccata. Next base: position 23,361 of record CATIWF010059207.1, on the reverse strand, counting down.
ATTAGTTTATTAAAAAATATTTGTTACATCATTAAAAAAGGTTCATTACAAATAAAATAAAGTTTTATTAGTTTATTGAAAAAATTCATTACCGATAAATTGAAAAAATTCATTACGAATGAACTGAATGTTCATTATTTTATTAAAACAAGTTCATTAGTTTATTGAAAAATGTTAATTAGTTTATTAATAAAGGTTTATTTCTTATATTAGTATAAGTTAATTTTATTTATTTGTTTATTTAATTTAATGAATATTTTTTTGTATTTTTATTTGTAAGTATGAATTTATTGAATATTCTTAAAAAAACTCAAAACGTAACAAAAAAATCGAGATAAAATATATCTGAAAAACAACAAATAAAGATAAATATCATCTGAAAACGAAAAAAAATACAAAATAATTGTTGATTTTGTTTTAAAATAAAATGAACATTTATTAATAAACTAATAAACCTATATCAATAAATGAATATGTGTAAGTTTATTTTATTTACAGAATTGTTATTATATCTCTTACATGTGTTTGATCCATGTTGTAATGTGAACTCTAGTCCGAGATATAATTTGCGTTAAAACAAAGCTTTAAATTTTAAGTGCTTGTTAATGTTTGGGCCGGGCTATCCAGTGTTGAATAAGATAGCAAAACGATCTCTATGGATTGAGCTGTCAATTGTTATATACTGGATCCTGATCTATGTAGCATTATGGACCAAGTCCATCACATGTGTAAAAGATGATAATAATTTTGTAAATAAATTAAATTTACACAGTTATCAATCACACGATAACATTTTTTAAATATTAATCATCTGTCATTAAATAAATATTCATTAGTTTTATTGAAAAATATTAATTAGATCATTAAAAAAAAATTCATTACAAATAAAGTAAAAGTTAATTAGTTTATTGAAAATGTTCATTATAAATAAACTGAAAAAAAGTTTATCACGAATGAATTAAAGGTTCATTAGTTTATTGAAAAAAGTTTATTAAATCATTAAAAAAGGTTCATTATGAATAAAGTAAAATTTTATTAGTTTATTGAAAAAGTTCATTCCGAATAAACTGAAAACATTCATTACGAACTAAATGTTCATTAATTTTTTGAAAAAAAGTTCATTAGTTTATTAATAGATATTCGTTTCTTATATTAATACAAATTTATTTATTTTTGTATACTTAATTTAATGAATATTTTTTGTATTTTGATTTGTAAATATGAATTTATTGAATTATTTTTTAAAAAAAACTCAAAATATAATAAAAAATCGAAACAAAATGCATCGAAAAAATAATAAATCGAAACAAATAGCATCTAAAAATAAAAAATACAAAATAACTATTAATTTTATTTTAAAATAAAATTAACTTTTATCTTTTTCTAATAACCAATAAATTTATATTAATAAATAAATTTATTTTATTTACAAAAATCCACCTTATTTTTATTTTTCAGTCAAACTTGTAGTACATAGTACTCTGTGGTCCAATATAATTTGCGTCGAGCTGTGGGTTTAGTTATCTAAGTAGAAGAAGCTACAATGAATGCATCAATCGTCTCACTTGGTTAGTTTCACTTTCTTGTTTCTTATGATTTATCGCAGTGATGATTCGCTTGGCAATTCCCAGTTCTTGAAAAGATTATTTGGTCCCAAAAATTATTTAGGTTTGCTCTTACTCTTGTTTTCAGTTGTCGATGTGTGTTGTTCTTTCATAGTGTTCGACGAATTGCCTCAACCACTCGTGGTTCTAAAGGTTTAGCTTTTTCATTTTTTGTTTTTAAATGGTACTAGATATATCTGAATTTTGAATTTGTTTTTGTGTACTTGAAATTGCAGCTTGAGGGAGCTCTTCCTGTCTGTTTTGGTTTCAAAGTTTTTTGGAGCTGCATTATTCCCCTGCTAGTTCTTGAGCTTTTATGAATAGATTTTATTATTTTTTATTGCTTTAAATCAATTAGATATGTCTGCACTAGTATCAACTCGGTTGCTCATCCTTTTTGGAGAATTATCACCCTTGCATAAGCTGTCGCGTGTATCTAGAACAGCTTGGTGCCATCGAAACATGCGTTTTTCTACTAAGGTTGCGCAAGACCAGGGTCCTCTTACTCTTGCTAGCTTGGGATTCAAGAATGAGTTTGAAACAGCAGACAAGATTGATATAAGTAAACATGAGAAACTTAAGCTGAACTCATCTATTGAATTCTCCAAAAGTAGAGTGAAGACAGTTGGAAGCAATGCAAGTAGAGCTGTTAGAGTTAAAAAATCTCTCGAAATTGAATCAGCTCCATTTGCTGCCAAATCATTTTCTGAGCTTGGCCTCCCTCCTCTGTTGCTAGAAAGGTTAGAGAGTGAAGGCTTCAAAGTTCCAACAGATGTTCAATCTGCAGCTATCCCCACTATTCTTGAAAATCATGATGTTGTCATACAGTCTTATACAGGATCCGGTAAAACTCTGGCCTATCTCCTTCCCATACTGTCGGAAGTTGGACCACTGAGGAATAAATCTTGTGACGGTCATGAAGGAACTGGGAAGAAAACAGATATAGAGGCAGTGATTGTTGCTCCGTCTAGGGAGCTGGGTATGCAAATTGTGAGGGAGGTTGAGAAACTGCTGGGACCAGCAAACAAGAAAGTGGTTCAGCAACTTGTAGGGGGTGCAAACCGATCAAGACAAGAAGAAGCTCTTAAGAAAAATAAGCCATCAATTATTGTTGGTACTCCTGGCAGGATTGCAGAGATCAGTGCAGCTGGGAAACTTCACACCCATAGTTGCCGCTATTTGGTTTTAGATGAAGTAGATGAACTCCTTTCATTTAACTTCCGGGAAGCCATGCACCGGATTTTGGACCATGTGGGTAGGAGATCAGGTGCAGACCCTCATGGATCCAAAAGCTCAAGTGCCAGGTGCGCAGAGCGCCAGACAATCATGGTATCTGCAACAATTCCATTTTCGGTTATTAGGGCTGCTAGGAATTGGGGATATGATCCACTTCTTGTACAGGCAAAAAAGGTCATTCCACTTGAAGCCATTTCTGCCTCTGGGCCTGTTAATCTATCAGAGTCTGCATCCAGTTCAAGCTCAACCTCAAATCTGCAACCTCAGCCAGTGGTACAGAGCCTTCCTCCAGCTCTGAAACACTACTATTGCGTTGCAAGGTTACAACATAAGGTTGATACTTTGAGAAGATGTGTTCATGCTCTTGATGCCAAGTCTGTAATAACTTTTATGAACCACACCAAGCAACTAAAAGATGCTGTTTTTAAGCTAGAAGCTCGTGGGATGAAAGCAGCAGAACTACATGGGGATCTTGGCAAGCTTGCTAGATCCACCATTCTGAAGAAATTTAAAAATGGGGAGGTCAGAGTTCTGGTAACAAATGAACTTTCAGCAAGAGGTTTAGATGTGCCAGAATGTGATCTTGTTGTTAATCTTGACTTGCCAACAGACTCAGTTCACTATGCTCATCGAGCTGGCAGGACAGGTCGGCTTGGCAGGAAGGGCACTGTGGTGACCATTTGTGAGGAGCCAGAAGTGTTTGTTGTAAGAAAGATGCAGAAGCAGCTTAAGATAGCTATTCCTGCTTGTGAGTTTACAGAGGGCAAGCTTACTGTTATGGAAGAAGATAAGAAACCTTCAGAGGCGGTAAATTGATGGATATCTTAACCCACTATAACTTTCTTTGGTGGGTTCATAGATAAAAAGTCTTGTAGTTCCCTTATCTTGACTTCTGCCGAAGTAGAGGCGTGTTCTATGCAAAATCCATTGCTGTCATCGAATGACTTTAATTTGAGTTGGCTTTTAAAGCATCTCCACGCATATTATTTTGGTTAAAGTTGGTGTTTATATTGAGATATGAAATATTATTATGTCTTCCTTTTTCTTTTTTCCCCCTTTTTGTGGTCTTAAGTTTAAAATTTATTTGATTGCGAATGAAAAATAAGAGAATGATGATCCTCCAATCTGAAAAAGATGAAAGACAAACTAGCTTCTCATCATATTAACCACCTACTCTGTAACCAAGGGGAAGAAGAAGAAGAAGAAGTAAGCATCCTATCAATTATATTAGACAGCACTGAAGAAGCTGCATCACATGATATCAAGACACATGCCAGAAAAAGAGAGAGAGAAAGAAGGGGGATCTTTTCCTTTTTATCCTTCTGTTATATAGCTAGAGCAGAAAGCTTGTGTGGGTATTAACATTGGAGCCAGGTAAAATTTAAATCACCAGATAATTCTCTTACAAAGCTTGTAGCCAGACAAAAGACAGCAAGTTGCAATAACTAGGAAAGTTGCAAACGCCATGCTAGTTGAAGCGACGGTGGCATTCCAGAGTGATGCACTTCTGCCAATATGTAGAATGGCCAATATTGCCGCCGAACAAGAAGACATCAGAATGTAACCTGCCAACTGGTACATATTACCAAGAATGAGCCTTTTCAGTGAAACAATTTTCTACTTCATTGGAATACAAAAAAACTTTTTCCTCGGACAATATGGTTACCTGATCAAGTATAAAGCTACAGTAATCAGAGATCTTGTCGGAGATAAGAATGCCTCTGTGTGCAATATCGCAAATGCCTTTGAAAAGTTGGAAAGCAGAGTAAACGAAAACGAGAATGTATACTACAAAGCAGTACCTGTATCCATAACCAAATACCAGAAAAAATGAAGTTGCATCAATCTGTATCAACACATACTAGTAAAATTTCCTCAAGTTACAGACACTTACATTAATTCTGAGTATCCGGTAAAGGTAGAAGGTGATTGATGGTCACTCTTCTTCGATGATACAGAAGCCAGTAAAGCTGCAGAGAGAAAGGATAACACGAAAGCAAAGGATCGAAGGACCAGACTGGTCCGATCGATAGAAGGTCTAGAGCTCCACCTAGAAGAGGCTACTGAGAAAGAGAAGGGCGAAGGCGTTGGGAATGGCCTTTGAGCTAGAGAATTAGCTGATACAGGGGATACACCAGCCATTGGTCTACAAGCAACAACTAGGACGTTGCCCTCTTGTTTCATTTCTTTTTTTTCTCTTTTGTAATTTTTGTTCAACTGCTACTTTCTTCTTGTTCTTTAACAGTCCACTAGATAATGTTTATGGAGTTTCAAGGAAGGGATCTTTAGTAATTTTTGTCAAAACTCAAAGAAACCTGTAGAGATTACTAACTGTTTGTTGGATTACTTCATGAATGTCCAATCATTTTAAGCCATGTTAGCATAAATAGACATATGGTGACCTACCACAGCCAATCCTTGTGCTTAAGCATAACAGATATGACTAACCTCAAAACTGCTCAATACAAAAAAAGACAAGAGGAAGGTGAGGGGAAGGTCTATGCACACGTCATCTCTGCTGGGTCAACTTTGTTTCTCCATATAATTTAGAATTTAAAAAAGAAAAGGTAATTGTTGCCAGAAAACAACATAACCAACATCAGAGGATTGGAAAATAAACTGAACCTTATCCAGCAAGGTAAGAATTTCATAGCATTAAGGTAAATGAACAATCATTTTCATTTGGGTAATGGGAAAATTTGGAAATATGGGCGGATAAAATTCATTATCCACTTTAGGATTTTCATTCAAGACACAGAAATACTTAAGCATTTATATTTTGCTGAGAAAAACACAAAAAAAGTAAAGAGTCAGAAATCTATTAAGTGTAGTCATAAAATGTACTATATTTTTCTGTAGTTATTATAGCCCCTTTAATGACATCAGAGGACAAAATAATGTGTATTTTACAACTTTAGCAAGAAATCTCAAGGCTTTGACTGGTAGCCCCATGGATTTTTGCTGGCCCAATTCCATTGGTCCCTGCACATCTCATCTATACCATATTTTGCCCTGAAAATGAGATAAGAAGAGCTGTAAGGACCACAAGGAAAAGCTTCATCATAGGGATATACAGAATTCATGTAGTAGGCTAAAAATATTCAACAATTGATTAAAAGAAAATGGATTGAGAACATACTTCCAACGAAGTTCTGTCTCAGCTTTCTCTGTTGAAGCATAGACAGCAGTAGCATCTCCAGGCCTTCTTGGACAGAGCTTGATGGGGATTTTCTGAAATTTTTGTTGAACCATATATCAAAATGTGCTCATTTATAGAGAGGAACAATAGTTAAAAAAGAAAGAACAGTCACCTTGCCAGAAGCCTTTTCAAATGCAGCGACCATTTCAAGCACAGATGTTCCGCGTCCTGTACCCAAGTTGTAGGCTACACAACCTACATACCAGAGACATGCTTGAGAACAAGAGGGGATGTTGATCAAATCAAGGGTTAAACAAAAAATTGCCTTGTTTGACAGAATGCTGATTAACATTCAAGTGCAAGCGTAAAGAAAATGATTCACCTATATTCTCTGTTGTAAAAAGCTTCCTAAGAGCAGCAATATGGCCATCTGCTAAGTCCATAACATGGATGTAATCCCGAATCTGTTTACTCAAAACCATGTGGGTATTTAGATTAGTGTTGTGACACATTATATCAGGAGAACGTGTATAATCCTATAAAAAAGAACAACCAGATGGATTTTGCTAAATGTGTTTCATTCAAAAATTACAGGCAAAATTCCTAGTGGTAATGAATTTTCTCGCTTGTGATAGAAAAAAATGTTTGTAAAGGAAAACATACCGCAGTACCATCCTCTGTGGGATAATCATGACCATATACATTGAGTTCTAGCAATCTACCAACGGCCACTTGTTGGATGTATGGCATGAGATTGTTTGGGATACCCTTAGGATCTTCACCTAGTTTACCACTCTCATGAGCTCCTACAGGATTGAAGTATCTAAGTAAAATAATTCTCCACTCTGGTTCTGCCTTTTGAATATCTCGAGCGATTTCTTCGAGGAACAGCTGAAAAGACAAAGTAGAGGAATATTAATTGCAAGGAAACTGGACTATTTGGAATAGATAACAATAGCTTAAACCTTCATCATATAATTGGCATAAATAACAACTCAGAAAACAAACATCACTCAGAAGACAGCAATATATACCTTAGTTCGCCCATAAGGGTTCATAGCCTGTAAGTTGAAGTCTTCGATGCATGGAATTTTTTCTGGTTGGCCATATACAGTTGCAGACGATGAGAATACCATCTATTTTTGGGCCCCAGAATAACAAAAGAGTAGTTTAAAACTTTTGTGTCAAAATTGGAAATTAGAAAAATAAACAAAATAAAATAAGGCAAAAAAATTATCGAGAGATAATGTTAAATGAAAGCCATAGCCACAAAAAGAAAATCATTACAACAGAAGCAATAAAGAGTAGTTTTGGCAAAGTTAATTCAAGCCATTAAAGAATCAGTGAAAGATATCTTTCAGAACTTGTGATATGATTTGATGGAATAAGAAATTCCAACTTCATTAACTATCTCTCTAATTACAACAGGCTGTTAAGGCAAGCCAAAAACTGAAGTCGTGACTCTTGTGCCTAGCCTTTGATGGAGACAGCAAACTAGGAAATTACTTAGATACTTGGATAGTATAAATTATCCTATTCTCAACAGCCAATTATTGTGTAGACATGTATAATAAAAATAGCAGTAATATCGTCGATTTTTCTAAAATACAATGTAAAATCATGTCCCTTGAAAGTAAATGATTAATAGATTACACAAGATAATGACAACCAGAAAAAATCAAATGAAAGAAACACAGATGTACCTTCTTGCAGTCATATTTTGCCATGATCTCGTACAGGTTGATAGTGCCAATCAAATTATTGTCAAAATAACGACGAGGATTTGCAACACTCTCGCCAACCGCCTTTAGCCCAGCAAAATGAATCACAGCATCGAATCTGTCATATTATCAAATATCAGAATGAGTTTCTCACACAAAGATGATGCTCTGCAGACTATCAAAGAAAACCTGGTGTTATTGACTTCAAGAATCTAACCTAAATTTAGCCATTTCCAATCTCCAGAACAACGAGTGAATAAATAATTCGAGAATGAAAAAGGTCAAAATCAGATTTGATAATTAAATCTCTCAAGACTAACTTAAAAATCATCAAACTGCATAAGATTTCTCCCAAATTCACTTACTTAGTTCGAGAAAACAGCTTGTCCAAATCATCCTTGTTTCTAAGATCACCCTGTAAACACACCCCCAATAAAGAAATGAGAACAGTAACCTAGCAACAGACAATTTCCACTCAATTAAGCAAGAAACATGTATTACTGCTTAATTGTGCAATCAAAAGGAGCCATCCAAAACACAAAACACCACTGCAAGATTCAAAAAGCCATACCTCCATGAAAACTAAAAAGAAAAACAAGATCAAGAAATGCAAACATACCAGAACAAATTCAAGTTTCCAAGAAAGCTCAGGACCCACCAATTCCCTGACCCTATCAACAGCTTCAGTAACAGAATTATCAAGATTGTCAATGATTGAAACCCTAAAACCCTCTTTAAGAAGCTGGACTACAGTATGGCTGCCAATGAACCCAGCCCCACCAGTAACAAGAATTGTTTGCTCAGCCATTACTAAAGAAACCAAAATGCGAGAAACAAACACTAAATCACACAGATTCAGGGAGAGGAAAAGAAAGATAAAGGCAAAGAAAAAGTGCTGTAGGGGAAAGAAAGCATGGGTATTTATAAGGGAAAGAAAGAAATGGACTTTATTGAGCAAATCAAGAAGACTGTTGGATTTGGATAAGAATTTCAAGGAAAAAAAAAAAGGCAGCTTGTTCGTTTTATTGTTTTAGTAGGTCACAGCATGTTTTTTCGCGCGCTTTTAACTGTTTTCTTCAATTTCAATCCACTCCGCCTAATTAGCACGTTAATGACCATCAAAAGGCGATGAGGCCATAAATTTAACTAATTAACAGCCGAAATGAGTTGAAGTATCAAATTATATTTAGAAATGATTTAGTTTGTACACTTACCGTATATTAATTTTTTATTTTATTAAATTTCATAAATGATATTAATCATAATCAGTTCTTTCTCTAAACCCGTTAAATAATTTATTGTCATATTAAAAATTAATTATAATTTTCTAAATATAAAAATGATTCTAGAAATTGGGTTTTTAAAAATGTATATAAATTATTGCCTTCAATTAAAAATTTTAAGTTATCCTTCTTACTAATAGTAACTTAATTTCAAATGTTATGAAACTAACTTGGTGTTATGGATTTAGAGCTAACCAAAAATTAGTATGTGGTTTAAATTATAATTATGTGTCGATTGTTATTATTTTTTTGGTAACAAGAACATCTTATAAACACATTTAAAATATTCAGCAGACTATGAACTACACAAAACAGGAGAGTAGTCATATATTTGCATTCGTCGTGAAGGCAAAACTACACTTAGTATAAAAGAAAAGATTTGAACTCAGAACTCATTTTGCTCTTGACAAGAATAGCATCTCTTTACACACGGTATAAAAGTGAAATCATATATGGAAGATAAGATTTAAACTCAAAGTCAGACCTCATCCGGCTCTTGCTACTTGAGCTTGGCCTCAAGTGTGGGGACTATTATTATTATTAATTGAAATGAGATGCATAAAGATTTTATAAGAAAAGTGTAATAAAATTGATACCAAAATTTGAAGTTGAATTTCAGATCATTGTATCCAAAATTTTTTCAATATTCACATCAATAAATTCAACCGTCATGATAGCAAATCTGATAGTTACATCAGCAAATATGATGTCCATATTAGTAAATTTGGTGTATGCATTAGTATAAATTAACCGAAAAAGTATTTAATATATTATGAAACTATTTCCAAAATTTTGATTTGATTGGAATTATAGATGGATTTTAAAAAGTAAATTGGTGATTAATTAAGAGTATAACTCAACTTACCATAACAAAATCGAAATGCTATGAATTCAATATCCTACAATAATCACAACAAAAATCCCATATGGTTATCATAAAGAGTGTCCCCATTTCAAGGGATATTAAGGTATGGAAAGCACTGGCTAGTCACTTTTTTTTTTTTTTTTAAATTGCAAATATTTTCGGCTAGTTAATTAGGACTATATATTGAGACTAATTTTATTCATATCGAGTAGAATTAAGAGTGGTAAAGCACTTCTTCATAAGTTTTAAAATAGTTGTATATTCAGAACTCAAATTCGAAACCTTTAATTAATCTGAAAGAGACTACATTATCTCATCTACATCCTTATAAATACAGCTAGTTGCTTGTTGCTCCTACAAAAACATGTGATGTGATCTATGTATTATTATAATTTTAATAGAAGATATCAAATTAAAATCAACATTATAAAATCGATTCAATTGTATCATAAAATTAATGGTTCGCTTCAGCTGTTGATATTTGACTTTGATAATCGGATTGGGTTCGAAATCTTTAAGAATCATGTGCTGCATTTGTTTATTCCTTTTTCCCACATCATGCTGAAAATGAATTTATATATGGTTGGCCCCACAAGCAGAGGGATCTCTAATAATTAACAATCCAATCTAAATCATCCAACCATTTCAATAGTCTGTACTTCCTCAAATAATTAACATCTAAAAACATTAAAATCATAGAGCTTAAGAGGTTCAATTTCTAATATCACAATGATTACAATTGTTAAGCCAACAATTGCCTTCTCATGGTTAGCATACATAAGATTGTGAAAGCAATCTTGGCACAGAAATATTCTGCAGATTTTACTCTGTTATCAGACCCCTCTTTATCTTCCTACAGCCTGTAGATGTATTTTCAACTGACAATCTTCTTTGCTACTATCAATTATATAGCTCTAAGATTAATGGGTTGCATTAGGTGAAGTTAATATTCGGATGGCGATTGATTGAAGAACTAATGAAAATGAAATATGGGAAATTAACAGCTCCAATAAATGCATCAATTCTGATTGAAAATTGAAAATTCATCCAAACCTCAATTCTGAAAACAATGGTTTCTCTAAACACCCTTTTCCCCTAATTAACTATCCATCATAATTAACAAATGTGCACAAGTATAAAAAATCTTAAGGTTCTGAAACCCATAAATGTTCTAGGATCTTTATAACATTGATGAATTTGATTTTATGCATATTAGTTAAATGAAACAAGTTTTGAGTAGAAGTTGAATTGATTTCCCTCATTGTCTTTCAAGCAAATTACGACAGTACATACAATAAAAAGTTCTAATTTCCTTGAAAAATTTCAGTACAATTGTGGAGTCTAAGCAACTACTTGACTAATCTACTTAGAAGTTTAATCATCTCAACTCACAATTGCATTTGTGACAAAGCTCTGACATTTGGATTTGCACTTGCAGGAACTGTGTTAATGGCTGCATCCCACTCGTTATCAAATGCATACTCCAACTGTCTTTTCAGGGATTTATTAGCTAAGGAAGAAAGAAGATTCTTTGGTGGCTGCATCCCACTTGTTATCGTCTGTGTGCTGGTGTGATCAGAAGATTCGTTGGCACTGGCCTCCTTGTAAGTTCGTTTTCTGATGATGGAAGGAGTATTTCTAAAAGTCCTCGCCGAATTCCTCAATATAGATTGTGGACTGTAACAATTTGTACCGTTGCTTGGAGTAGAACAGGACAAAGGACTATTAGCTTGCAAACCATTCTGGTATCCTCTAGGAAGTTGAGTACCATCAAAACCAGTAATCAAATCCTTCTGCTGAGGTGACTCATCATGCATATGCATATTGTGAACTTTGTTTTCCTTTTCAATTATATCGTTGTCCTCTCCAGTTCTGGAAATTAATCCCATGCTTCCATGGAAAAGTACTTCCTCATCACAACCTTGTCTTTCCTCTTTTATATACATGCAGTCTGGTTTTGTTGCACAGCTGCAGAAATTGAGAGAGCTCCGTGCACATGCATCGACTGCGCGAGCAGGATTGACATGCCAATTAAGTTTCTTCTTCACAATGCAATTCCAGTGATTTTTAATTGCATTGTCAGTCCTGTTAATGTCCATAAGATTCAAGAATATTAAACCAAAAGAAAAATACATAAATAAAATCGGATCTGTTCTATATTCGAAGACTATTCATAGCTACACTATATTTCGTTATTTCTGGTATAGCACTCTTCAAAGATTTGATCATCCATGTATTGAAGATGCAGTTCAAAACTCTGAGCGCCAAAAATATCCTACTTCTGTGCACATGGATAAAGTGAGGTATGTTATGTGACATATCTGAAATTTACACTTTCTTTACTGAGCAAGAAAAACAAGATGGTAAATTGAACATAGAGCTCATATTCAATACTATTGGCGGTAATAATAATATCTTAAGAGAAATAATCTATATTGTCTGCACCTTCCAGGTAGATATCTCGCTATCTCTGCCCACTTGTTCCCATATATTTTATGGTAGTAACTAAGAAACGACTCCTCCTCTTCTGTCCATGAACTTCTCCTTATAGCAGGGTCTAAGTGGTTGTACCACCTGAAAATCAAATTATTAATTCCATAAATATTAAACATGAAATCAACTAAGGGACAACATGAACATTGTCTTGTTTAATTCATGAAGAAACTTATTATATTGTACTGTTAGGTATCCACCATGAAAAAAAAAACGAAGAAAAGAAAAGAAAATTGCTCAATTGAATTTATCCTTTATTTTGCTCAATTGAAATTTGGACGTGGTCCTTCCTTTTTGAAACAAAAAACATTAATGTGCTAACCAATTTCTACCATTTACCTTTCTCTGCATTGCTTTCCTAAGCGACCTGGCAAGGATTTTGCAATAGCAGACCATTTCCGATGGCCATACTTTCGGACTAACTCTATGATTCTGTCATCCTCCTGAAAATTCAAACAACAAGGATGGTGATCATATATTAATTATGTCATAGAAATCAAATAATTTGTACTATTCCTGGCAAGAAAACAACAACGCAAAAGTAAATAATCCAAACCTCCTTTGTCCAAAATCCTTTGACAATCACAGGATTAAGAACCCTCTTCCAGCGAGTAAAGCACTGAGAAACTGTTCTTTGAGGAAGACATTCAGCTAAGCAAAACAAAAATTGATCAAGCCATCACTTCTAGATTTCAAAGCAAACATCTTCCTTGTATTAAACTTCTGCATTTTTACTAATCAGATTATGAAAACTAGAGAAACTCATTCAGCCACAGACTAAGTATTGACATTCCCTCTAGCCCTCAAAGCAATGACTATTAAACCTCATGCGTTGAAGTGTAAGAAAGGTTCATAATTGATGCTAGAAGAATATACAACAACATACTTGTAACTTGTAAGCTGAGGAATTCTCACCTATTTTCCTCCAATTCTTCCCCTGGAATTTTGTAACCGATTCTTTGAGAAGATTGTCCTGTGCATCAAAATCTTCAAGGTTAACAAAATCGATAAAAACTAGGCAAATTCTAGGTCCCATCTCATACACAGATAAGGAATGCACAAATAAACAGTGCAGCTTGTTTCTTCCTGAGTTACTAGCCACTGAATTAAATAAATAGAGTTGACATAAAAGATAACCCATCAAATCTACATATAACCTGCTGATTTTATAATCTTCAATCTATATTTCCAAGTTCAACAATAAATAAGAAGTTTTCACATAGCTATATATTGAGCAGATAAGTATTAGATACAAAACGAAAAATGAAACAAGATTGTCCAATTGCTAACCTCTTCTTCTGTCCAGCGTCTTACTGATTGTCGACTAATCCTCCTACAAATATTGAAACAAAACTACTTAATCAATTTATCCACAGTAACGGAGGGAAAAAAAAAACAACACAGATAAGCAAAATCTACATTGAATTCTTAGAACTATAGAGTTCAGAACCAAATTTTAGAAGCTCAATCGTCATGTCTATTCTTAATTAGAATGTACTAAAAATTTAGATATTCTTACCCAGCATAACCCAAGTATTACAAAAGCATACCCTTACCCTTGAAGGGAAACTGTCTTTGAAAAATCAGTAGCACAGGTGCCAAAATAAACCGAGCAAGGTGGAGCATCAATGACAAGGTCAGCCAAATCCACATCATAGAATTCCTCCTCTTTCTTAACTTTCATCATCATCCTTCTGTCCTGAAACATTATCCAAATTTCAACGTCCCCAATTTCCCCAGAATCCATACAGAACCTAATTTCATAAACATTCCTAGTTTCTCTCATCTATTTTCCTACATTTTCTCAGCAAACAAACTGCAAAACATTACTACAAACATAATAAACCAAACCCAGATATCAAACAACTAAAGAGTTTACCTTTTTCAATGAGAAGAGTATGAGCTAAAAGGAAAGCCCCCCAAGAGAATGTGGGAGAAAATAAGCAAACCGACCTTCAAATTGAGTCTCAAGGAGGAATTTCCTTTTTGATGAGAATCTGGGTTGGAAAAGAAGTGAGGATTTTGGTGAAGAATTGTAGAGTGACTGAGAACGAAATATCAAGTAATAGCGGGAAAGCAAGCTTCCTTAGAAAGTAGAAATGGAAGTGCAAGTGAGTGTAACCACTTCGCTGGTTCGTTTTAAACTGTTGAAGCTTACGTCGGAAGTTTCATGATTCTTTTGAGTTTTTTTTTTTGGTAGAATGATTCTTTTGAGTTTTGAAACACCTTGAGCTTGCTTAGGAAGCCAATTGACGGCAGACTTAATAATGTTAATTTACGTAAAAGCCCTTTTATGTAGGATTTTTCTTTTCTTTTTTTTCCCTTAAAAATATAAAAAACATTTAATTTTACTAATCTGAACGTCATTATAATTTGACAAACAAATAAAAAAAAAAGGAATTTCCTTATTTAATTTCCTAAAATGTTATATTTGACCTCAATTAGATGATGAAGTTATTTGGGTGTCAATCTAGTTAAAATGCTATGTATATCTACTAATTTATGTGGTCAACTTTTAATAATAAAAAAATGTCCTAAAATATATTTAACCATAATATAAATTTATAAGGTGCTTAAAAATTTATTACATCCTTACTATGAAAACTTAGAAAACAAAATTAATTTTGTTGTGACAAAAAAGATTCTAATAAATATTTGTTTGAATTTTAAAGAAACGTAAAGTAAATGCAATATGATTTAATTCGATCGGAATCCAAGATTTTGCTACGAAGGGTTTATAAGAACAAAACATTGACACTCATCTATAAGAGAAGCGCATACGGGCATAGTTCACTTTAGGCTTTGTTTATCAAATAATTTTTTTAGCTAGATTTAGCCTATTAGTTGTTTGTAGACTAATCTAGTTATATATATATATATATATAAATTATAGTCACATTAAATAATATCTATAAAACTATTAAATGTATGCGATAAATTCTGGTTCATCCTTGCTTTGTGCTTCTCAACCCAACTTTTCAAGAACCCAACATCTCAAAGGAGAAGAAAGATAGAATGGAACATTTGATGCATGTATGTGTAAGTAATTGCGAGCAGAATCTCAGAAAAATCAAAATTGCAAACATTACAAAACATCAAGTGGAACATTTTCTCTGTAACCCAACAGAGCAAAACATTACTACAATATAATAAAACAACAATTATATATATATAATCACCCAATTAACTTAATCATTTATAAATTATTGGCGACAAAATGATAATTAGCATCGCCAAAAATTCCATTACCGATAATTTTCGGCAGACAAACGCTATAATATTGTTGCATATTAATTAGACTTTATATATATAGTGCATTTGGAAAGTAATTTTCCTAATGGTCGTCGACAACCAATTTATTAACTCGGTTGAGAAATGTCAAATTAAATGAACTGGAAAGGAAAAATTGCTCTGTCGATGTTGAGAAATGGCAAATTAAGTGAATAAAAAGTTCAGCATTGGAATATTAACTCGCTAGAAGAAAATGGAAATTGGAACTTTTTTTTTCTAAATCACACGTATTCACATTTCTGAGACAATTATGCTCAGAATTTAATCACAAATAAAATTTTTTATTTTTTCTTAAAGATATATTTAATAGAGTTCGAATTCAATAGTTTTTTCAATATATTTAATTTGTATTACCAAAACACGGATAAATTGGAACTACTTTAGCATTAAAACTAAGGTTGTAAAAATTGGTCCAGTCAATGAACCGGAAAAGCTAGTAGATCACGGATTTAAGATTGAGCAGGGATCGAATCAAGGTTGAACCGGTCTATATAGTATTTTTATAAAATATAATATATCTCATATATAATAAAAAATAATGTCTCATAAATAATAAAAATAGAATATAAGTTGTTGAAAGTTATTTCTAGTATACAAGACTAATATAACATGTCTCATATTCTCTTTCTTGTATTATTTTAAAAAAAATTATATTTAATATATTTTCATGATTAAATATTTAATTAATTATTAAATATAAATGTAACATATAATTTGAAAATATAATTAATAAAAAATCTCAAATTTAAAAAAAAAAATAATATAAAAAAGAAATAAGAAAAATATATATATATAAAAGAATAATCTCACATAGAAAAAAGTAAAATAATAGTATATTATAAATAAGAGTGTGTGAAACATTTAAAAATATATTTATTTTAACCAATTTAATTAGTTTGTAATTAACTTATCTAGTTTTATGATCAATTTTTTTGTTAAACCAGTTGAGTTAGCTAAATTAGACCAAATTTAATAAATAAATTATTTTTTTGTAAAAAATTAAAAAAAAAAAGGAAAAAATCTGGTTAAAAACCGAACGAATCAGTCGGTTCACAGTTTGACTAACCGGTTTACTAGCTTTTCTTTCGGTTCAATTCCCACCCAATTTTCTACCTAAAAACCCGACAGGTTTGGTTTCATAACATTGATTAAAACACCCTCATTTACGCAACAAAAATCCAACCAACATATTGACTTCACATAAAGTAATATAAAAATTCCACCCCACAATACACGACCAGTTAATTTATTTTAGTTAATCTATATTTTAAAAATACTTATTTATTTTAATAATGTGATATCTATTTGACGAATAATCAACGAATATTTTTATTATTTTTCTATCAATTAATTCGAATTTCGAATTAACCAATTAATACTTTGATTTCATTTAACTATTATTTTATCAATCAATTAATTGAACACAAAAGATCGAATCAAACAACTAATATTTGATTTGATTTAATTATTATTTTGCTTGAAAACTTTGATCGATTCGTTTCAAATCAATTGCAAAGAGCCGGATTATACGCATAAATATAAGAGAAAAAATTACCTTACACCCATTTTTAACATTTAAAAAAAATAGATGTAAAATTTTTCTTTTTCATTTTATCTTTTTTTTTTTCAATTTTACCAAATAACTTTATTGTTAGTCACCCTTTAGTGAAACTTTTTTTTTTCCTTGTCTTCTTCCTTCTTTGCTATCTTTTATGACACTTCTCATTTTCACCGCGTATCTCGTCCTCAAACCCTATCTCTCTAAGTTCCAAGTCCACTATTACCATAATTTTCCAAGATTAAACTAGATTTGAATAATCTCACAGTAATGGAGAGAGAGTTAAAGAGAGAAACAATAAAGTATATCATCCTTCTAGGCATCTAGAGCTGCTGTTTTGTTAAGACGAAGGCTAAACTTACAGAGGAGCATGAGGAGGAGGAGGAAATGTATGGTTTGGTGTGCGATTGATTTCATCGCCATTTTTAGATAAATAGGCCAAATAGCCTTGAACTATTAATTAATTTTAAATTAGGTTTTCATTTTTTTTTATTTGGATGAATTATTGCCAAATTTTTATCCATTTTTTATTAAAAATTATTATGCTGAATTATTTTTTTTTTGAAAATTCTTTATTTGATGAACTAAATGAAATTTCCAAAGGTATACCGAATTATCCCCAATATATTTTCAGTGAATTTCTTCTAGGGAATTTTCAAGGTATACTTGAGGTATCCCTAAGGCATACTCGAGGTATTTTCATGGAATTTTCAAAGGTGTACCGAATTATCTCAAAATATATCCAATGTATTCCTAATAAATTCCTTCCAAAGAATTCTTAAGAAATTTTCAAGGTATACCCAAGGTATTCCCAAAGTATATCCAATGTATTCTCATAGAACTCCCAAAGGTATATCCAAAATATTCCTTAAGAATACATCCCAAGTAAATTCTTGGAAATTTTTAAAATATACCCAAAGTATCATCAAAATATACCCAAGATATTCTCAAAATATTCCTAAGGAATACTAAAGATATCTCCAAAGTATACGCAAAGTATTACAAAAGGTATATCAAAATGTTTATTTGAGATTTTGTGATGTTTTGAATTTTGATTGACTTTTATTCTTCTTCTTCTTTAGTAGTTTAATTGTTCTTATTTTTTTTGTTGGTTTTTAGTGAAAATTGAACCAAGATATCACAAAGATATATTAAATGTATGCCAAAGATATACCATCTATACATATTTTGGGGTGATTTTAGAAAGTTATTTTAAGTAAAATTGAAAAAAAACTTTGAGCGTTGGTAAAAATATAAATAAGTACCCATTTTTTTGGTATTTTTATAAAATTCCCTAAATATAACTTTTAACTTTCATATGTATATATTTGTTTGAATTGGGCTTAAGAAAGCATAATCTCTAAGTTTAAAAACAGCGTCGTTTTATCAAGATATTTTTTCTGGAAATGCACTGCTCTGAGAACAGTGCCAGTTGTGGATTTTATGCATTTAGATAGATGATTGATTCTCAATTTTGTTCCTTGAGTTTTTTTTTTCCAATTTTCATTAACTAATTCGATTTAATTACAATTTTTACATAAAATTAATAAAAATAATTATTTTTTTTTTGGTCTCCCCTTTTTTAAGTTCTTTTTGACAATTCAAAGTATAAAGTAAAACTAATAAACTAAAAGTCTCCAATTGAATCTTTGTGATGAAAAAAAGTCATAAAATCAAAACCAAACCATCACAATTAATGCCACAACCATGACATTTTATCGAACTTGTTCTTCACGCAATTATCCCATCTTAGTCAAAATTAACCCCAAGGCCATCACCCCCATCACCACCATTATACACCCCTTCAAAACTTCCTCACCACACACCACCGCCATCACATAATAAAATCACAACTGCCCAAAATGAACTTCAAGTCCCTCCCTATCTTTTCCTTCCTTTTCATCACCCTTCTCTTCATCTTGGCACATGCAGCCAACTTCGACATAACCAACAAATGCCCATACACAGTCTGGGCAGCCGCCTTGCCCGGTGGAGGCAGGCAGCTCAACACCGGCGAGACATGGACTATCAGTGCAAACCCCGGCACACAAGGTCGCATTTGGGCTCGGACGAATTGCCTGTTTGATGCTTCAGGAAAAGGAAAATGCCAGACAGGTGACTGTGATGGGCTTCAAGTTTGCCAACGCTATGGGACACCACCAAGCATCATGGCCGAATACGTTACAGACCAAATTGAACATCAAGATTTCATCGATATTTCAGTGGTTGATGGGTTTAATGTTCCAATGGAGTTCAGTTCAGCATCAGGAAGCTGCAGCAGAGTGATCAAATGCGCAGCAGATATTATAGAGCAGTGCCCTGATGAATTGAAGGCACCTGGTGGGTGTAATGGCCCATGCAACTCTAGCAACTGTGGGCCTACAGATTACTCTAGGTATTTCAAGGAAAGGTGCCCTGATGCTTACAGTTATCCAAAGGATGACCCTACAAGTTTGTTCACTTGCCCTACTTGGACTAACTACAAGGTCGTCTTCTGCCCTTGAATGCGCGCGCGCGCGCACATATATATATATATATATATATAGGAGGCCTTTATTTTTTAATTACACAAGTGGGAGAAGAAGAGACCAAGACCAACTTTTAGTCACTTGAGAATAATGCACCTATTTCCTTCAATAGATGCTATGGAGGAGTGAAACTTACATGTTTCCTTCTATACTTTTATGAGTTCGAGGAATGTCCTCTTTAATGTAAAAAAGACATATCTTTTTTCTTTATAAAACACTAGTTTTTATTATAAAAATAATGATATTTTATAAATGAAAAGATACATATCATTCTTACATTGAAAGTATAAATGAGAAAGTGTTGATAGCATTTCTCCAGTGAGTTAATAAAATTTATTTTACATTTCTCTTAAATAATTGGGTTGTATACATTGGAAAAGTCTATATTCATAGTAAAAAAAATGATGTAAAATTTAATTTATTTTATTATCTATAATTATCGAGATATTTATAAATTTTAAATGCATAAAACATAAAAATATACAATGAAGACTTTACCATGAAATAAAAGTTTTAAAGATAAAATTAAAAATAAATAACAAAATACAAAAACTAAATAGTGTTTTCTTTATATATATATATATATATCAATGTAATATATTTTTATTCTATACACTTTTACTTTGATCGACCATTTGATTTCAATAATATTTAAAGTTGTTCTTAAAAGTATGGTTTTTTTTATAAGCATAAATGTTATTGATAATTGAAGGGAAAACCACTTTAGAACAAGACTAAAGTAATGAAAAAACTCATCCCTAAAATTAATATACAAGTATGAGCAAGACAACCCTTGCTTCTAGCTAAAAGAATATGGATTGAGTGGAAGCAGTGATCAAAGAACCACTGGTTAAAGAGGGGGATATGAACAATAAATTTTTTCATGACGTGGCTTCTGATAGGAAGAGAAGAAATAAGGTTCGGAATTTACAAAGAGAAGATGGGAGCTTAGTGAATGAACATGGTGAGTTAGAGGACCTACCTAAGAATTATTTTAGCAATCTTTTTGCTAGTGAGGAAATAGGTCTGGGAGTGGATCTTGATTTTATTAATAGTGAGGACAATATGAAGCTGGAAGCTCCTTTCTTCTATGAGGAATTTCACACAACAGTTCACCAAATGCATTCGGATAAATCACCAAGGCTTGACAGCCTTAATCTAGGGTTCTATCAACACTTTTGGCCTACTTGAGGTATGAATCTCTTTACTACTTGCTCTAATTGGTTAGATGAGTTTGCTTTCCTTGAAGGCTTGAATGATACAACTATAGTCCTGATTCCTAAAGTTGATAATTCGCTGAAAGGATTTAAGGCCTATTTCCTTATGTAATGTCTTATATAAAATCATGGCCAAAGTGTTGGCTAACAGGCTGAAGAATATTTTGCCATCTACTATTTCTCTGGAACAATCTGCCTTTGTTCCGAAGAGGTCTATTTTGGATAATGTGGTGGTGGCTTTTCGAATTATTCACAGCATGAGAAGGGAGACAACATGAGATCAAGGGGATACAACTCTTAAAATTGATATTAGTAAAACTTATGGCCGCATTAAGTGGTCATTTCTGAAAGAGATGATGATTCGGCTGGGACTTAGTTCAAGGTGGTTGGACTGGATGATGTTGTGTGTTACAGATGTTAAGTATCACATTTCAGTTAGTGATGCTGAGGTAGGGCCTATACTTCCAGATAGAGGTATTAGATAAAGAGACTCTTTATCTCTATATTTATTCATTATTTATGCAAAGGGCTTATCAGCTTTAATTAAACGAGCTTAAATTTCTGATGCTTTATATGGTTGTCTGATGCGAAGAGGTGCTCCTTCTATCACTCACTTAATTTTTTTTTTTTTTTGTAGATGATAGCTTCTTATTTTTCAGGGCAAACATGGAAGAGTGCAATGTGTTAAAAGTCGTACATGCTGAATATAAGGATGTATTGGGTCAAGCTATCAATTTTCAGAAATCTAGCATCTTTTTTAGCAATAATGTGCCTATGGAGTTGCAAAATAGTATTAAAATGAATATTGGAGTGACTAACCCGTTAAACACATGGAGATATTTGGGTCTTTCCTCTTTGATTAACATGAATGCATGATATATTTTCAATTACTTGAAGGATAGGCTCTAGAGATATCTTCATGGTTGGCAAAATAAATTGTTATCTGATGCAGGTAAGGAGGTTCTTATTAACTCTGTAGCACAAGCTATCCCTTCTTATGCTATGAGTTTCTTCCTTTTACCTATTTCCCTCTATGATGAGCTCTAAAGAATGATGAACTCTTTTTGGTGGGGAATGAAAAAGAATGGGAAGAAAAGTATTCATTGGGCTAGTTAGAATGAATTGTGTTATAGAAAAGAAGAGAGTGGGATGGGGTTCCGGAATTTGAGATCATTTAACCTTGCTCTTCTAGGTAAACAAACATGGAATTTAGTCTTAAAACCAAATGCGCTAGCTAGTTGTGTCATTAAAGCTAAATATTATTCTAGAGGGGATTTTTTGACAGCTCGTTTAGTTAACAATCCTAGCCAAATTTGGAGGAGCATTTAGAATACTAAACCAGTCTTGTTAGAAGGGTGTAGGTGGAGAATTGGGGATGGGTCTAAGATTAATATATGGAGGGACCCGTGGTTAGTAATTGATAATGGTTTTAAACCCTTTACAGCTATGGATGAACAGCTTGAAGAAGCAGTGAGGGCTTGAGGAAGTGGTGGTGAATGAGCTATGAGAACCTAGGGGAGTAAGGGGGGATGTAGAAATGTTATATGAAATTTTTTAGGCTAGAGGTGTTTCTTCTATCTTGCAATTACCAGCATGCGATGTAAATTTTAATGGATAGAATCATATGGCATCACACTGAAAGAAGCAGATACATTATGAAGTCAAGGTATAGATTTGTAGCTAAGAATAATCTTGGGGTCGGTAGTAGAAATACGGAGTTCTCGAAATGGCCACAGATTTGGAGGTTAAATATCCCACAAAGGTTAAGTTGTTTGTTTGGAAACTATGCAGGAATTTTCTATAACACCTTATACTTATTTAACATGTTATACTTTTATTTATTATGCTTTTCTATCAAATTATCATACATGACATACAAATAAGACATAAGATCTTGTTCAAGTGGTGAAATATATATTTTTTTTTAATATCATTGTATTATTCAACAAGTTAGCAAATCAACATCATGGATTTGACCGTAAATAAAATATATCACATATATTAATAACTTAAACATTGTGCACCATAAGCTACTAGCTAGTATTATTATTTATTTTATTCAACCCACGAGGATGCCTCAAAAGTACAGAAAATCATCACCAAATTCAATTTGTAAAGCCTAGAGAGACGACATCAATTATAAATATAAATGAAACAACTGGAAAACTAATGGTATGAACTATACACATACCAACCAACCTTTTCCACCCACCATCCACCATCAAACCATATCATGCCTCCCCTCCCCCCCCCCCCCCCCTTCAATAAAAATCTATGTTTTTTAACTTTTTTCTTTTCTCTATTCACAAAAAATAACTGATCCCCATCTGCTAAAACAAGCATAATTTTTTAATAAGATAGCAATGGATACCCCTCATTATGCAAGTATTGCACAACTTCCTCAAATGGAAATGACCTCAAAGTGG
>CATIWF010059182.1:0-40073 GCA_949630135.1 Balakata baccata | reverse complement strand
CAATTCATGGTGATAACTAACCTTCAGATGGCTCTCTTCTTTGGTCTTGTTGCTGGAGAAAATTGAGAGAAAGAAGGGAATGAAGAGGGACAAAATTGTGGTTGAAAAGAGGTAAGGCAGCCTTTTACCATGTTTCAACCGACTCAAAAATTATGTTTTTCTTTTTTTTTTTTTTTTTTACTTTTCTGATATATTATTTTTAAATAATATAAATAAATAAAAATAATTAATTAAATTAATTAATTATTATTATTATTCTTTTATCTACATAATTACAAATACTTAGTGCCAAAATACTATGTAGTCAATTTGTCTACTTTAATTTAACTATGCTAAAATTTCCTTCATTTCAAAAGTAATCATTTATTAAATTTCATTTTCAATATCTTGTGTCCTTATTTAAATTATAGCTAGACACGTACGACTTGGTCCTATTGCAATAAACCGACCCGTGTCAAGTCTATCTCGTGAATACGTTCATGCCGAAATCCCTATGTATGCATGTGTTTCGTGTGACAGACATTTATAAAATAAATATGTCCAATGAAATGCATGTGATAATGCATGTATGGATGGTCGAGAATATTACACTAAGGGGGAGAGACCCGCGTTCACCATTGATTCAAATGGCAGACTGTACTATTAGGGCAGATTATATGTACCTGATATTGAGAATCTAAGAAAGAGGATCCTAGAAGAGGCCCATGAAAGCAAATACGTGATGCACCCAAGAAGCAACAAGATGTACCAAGAGTTGAGAAGCAGATACTGGTGGGCAGGTATGAAAAAGGATATTACAGATTACACTACAAGGTGCTTAACTTGTCAGTAGGTCAAAGTAGAGCACCAAGTACCTTCAGGATTGTTGCACTCGATCACTATTCCATAATGGAAATGGGAGAGGATTACCATGGATTTTGTGGTTGGATTGCCTTTAACACCGAAGAAGCATGATGCTATATGGGTCATTGTGGATAGACTCACAAAGTCAACACACTTTTTGCCTATCAAAAATAACTGCCAGCTGAACAAATTGGTAAAGATTTATGTTAATGAGATAGTACGACTTCATGGAGTGCCTACATTATTTCAGATAGGGATCCCTGATTTACATCTCAATTTTAAGGTGGCTTGCAATGAGCTCTAGGTACCAACTTTAATTTCAGCGACGCTTTCCATCCCCATATAGATGGACAATCGAAGAGAGTTATTCAGATCTTAGAGGATATGATGAGAAGTTGTATCATTGAATTTGAAGGTAGTTGGGACAAATATCTCTCTTTGATGGAATTCGTTTACAATAACAACTATCAGTTCAACATTTAGATGGCCTCATATGAGGCATTATATGGTAGGAAGTGTCAAACACCTTTATGTTGGATAGAGCTTGGAGAGAGGAAGCTAGTTGGGCTAGATGTAGTGCAAGAGACGGAGGAAAAAGTGAGAATTATTCGAGAAAGGCTTAAGGCAGCTTCGGATAGACAAAAATCATATGTTGACCTCAAAAAACGAGACATTGAATATGCCGTAAGAGATAAAGTTTTCCTTAAAGTTTCTCCTTTGAAGAAAGTATTGAGATTCAGCTAAAAGAGTAAGCTAAGCCTAAGATTCATTGGACCATATGAAATTTTGGAAAGAATTGGACTGGTTTCATATACACTCACTTCACCACCAAAATTGAGTCTAATACATAATGTTTTTCATGTATTGATGTTGACACGATACAGATTAGATCCTTCTCATATTATACCAACTAAGAGCATACAAGTGAGACAAGATTTGATATACAAAGAAGAACCTGCCTAAATTCTAGCTAAAGGGACTAGGGAGCTTAGAAACAAACGAGTAGCATAAGTGAAAGTTTTATGGAGAAATCATGCAATAGAAGAAGCAACTTGGGAAAGCGAGGAAATGATGAAAGCCCAATACCCCCAGTTGTTTAACGATGATGTATCAAGTATGTTTTGAGGACAAAACATTTTAAGAAGGAGAGATTTGTAACGTTCACTAATTAGGGTTTTATTAGAATAAGTGTATAAATAAATTATTTAGAGAGAAGAACAAATAAATAAAGTGGCTTAATGAAAAATTAAAATAAATAAAATTGATTGATATATTTAATTTAGCTAAAATTGAACTAAGTGGCTAGGTTGTTTAATTGACTTGAGTATATATATATATATTATTAAATTATATAAACATATGAAAACAAAAAAAAAGGAAAAAAAATTAATTTATGGACAGGAGAACTTTGAGATTAGAATAAGTTGGGCAAATCTACCCATTAATGTCCATTTCTTTTTCTTCCTCTTCTCTTTCATATTTCTTCCATTTTCTTTCAAAATCCAGCCACAAGTTAGGCCTTTTGGATTAGTGGTTCACAATCAATTAGAGATCCGTAAGAGCCACAAGTTCCATAAATTTGAAGTTGGTAAAACTTTATTAAGGTTTGTACGTAACCACATGTGAATTTAATTGAATATTTGATACTTATAATTGCATTAGTTAAATGACGAACTTGTGGCTTATAAATGATGAATCTGTAAGTTTTTATCAATGAACCTATAAGTTGAAGATGATGAATTTGCAATGTATGGAATGTATTATGGGTGATTGTGAATGTTGTAGGTTGGTTCCACCTAAGTGAACCATAGGGTGTTTTGTGATGTAATTTTCTTTTATAAGTTTTAAGTTATGTATATTGAATTATGTACTGAAGTTGTCTATTGTATTATAGAGAATTATGAGAATGATAAGACCTAATTACTCTAACTAGGACTAGAGTTAGGATAGATGACATGCTATTAAAGGAGTTTGGTACTACTTAGGCCTGGAATTGGTCATTTTAGGAATGAGACCCATATATTGAAGGGTATGTCCAGAGTGGCAATCTTAGAGACATTAAGATGATCTTTTCTCAGGTGGGGTTCCTAAGTGGCTCGAAGTAGCTTTAGTGCCCATATCCAATTTAGTCCGGTTTAGAGTATAAGGGCAAAACAATAATAATATTTCAACTTGATAAGTATGAGGTAAGGCATGATGAAATAATTTATATGAGTTGAAATATGTTATTTTATATATGAAATATTGTATGGTATTGTGCTATGTTGACATATGTTTGTTGGATGTGGTGATACATATACTCATGCACATATATATATATATATGTATATATATATATATATTATTCATACATACATAAAGATTAAATCTGTATGTTGTTATATATCACTAAGCATTTATGCTTAGTGTATAAATGTTGATTTCCCACGCAGATTGAAGATAGTGTGTCGTTTGCTGACCAGTAGAAGAAGATTAAGGAGAAAAGTCTAGGACAAATCCATTGGGATTGATGATACAACTATTTCTTTTTGTTATTTTTTTTTTTGTGGGAATGTATATTTATATTTGTTACTTGAATATAATGATTTTAAATTTTAGATGTATTTTTATATAATTCTGGCAAGGTTGGGGCCTTTATTTTGTGATCTAAAAAAAAAAAAAATAATAATAATAATAATAATATTATTATTATTATTATTATTATTATTATTATTATTATTATTATTATTATACATCTTCAAAATTCACTATATATTTTGAAAAGTTATCATGGCCATAATACAGAGTTTTTTTAAAAAACAAAGAGCTTGTTTTACGTTTTAGTCATTATACCTTTCTATATGGTTGATGAATATTCTTTAATTATATGGAAGAGTAATATAGGTAAAATGGCGGGAGAGACTGCCATTTCCAACAAAGCTAAATATAGAGGCTCTAATACGAACCATAAGCTTTTGAGACTAGAAAAAAATAATAATGAGAGTGAAAATGGAGCCTAAATGGCGGAAAAAAAATATTACCTTGTCGCACAACTAATAAATAGAAGACATTGTAGGACCCAAATGAACTTGAAAATACTTGAGATAAAATGAAGATAACGAGAAAAATATAAGATGGAGAGAAGAAAAATGAGAGAAAAAAAAAATTCATGGGCAAAAATGGAGGCTGTCGGCGAGATAGAGAAGGAAGAAGAAGATGGTGATATATGTAGGTCATGTCTGATGTGTCTGTTCTACAAAGAACAGACACATCAGACCTCACTAAACTGCGCCGTTCCATTTAGTGAGGTCTGATGCGTCTCTTCCATGCAGAACAGACGCATTAGCCTATGATATTTTCTGAATTTTTTTTCAATCAATTCCAGATATAAAATACATGAGTAAATCAATTTAAAATTTTAATAAATTAAATTTTTAATCTAAAGAAGGCATAAATTAAGTTTATATATAATTTCATTTGAAAGTCTAAAAAAAATATGAATTTACTTTTTATACAATATAGATATAATTGATAAGCAATAAAAAAAATATTGAGTTTATGCATATGTTTCTTATAAGACAGACGTATCCAAATTTTACATAAAAACTAAAAAATAATTAAAAATGAAGTCTTATGTGTCTATTGTAAATAAAATAGACGCATCTAAATGTTATACTAGTAATTTTATTTACAAAAATATTACTGCATTAATATTATATATATGTTTTCTTCAAAACAAATGCATCTGACGTTTTCTTTTCTCTCTCGTTCCTTTTTTTTTCTCGTCATTTTCTTTTGTAGATGGTTTTATTAATAAAAATTTAAAATAGGGAGTGAAATAAGAAGTATCGTTAAAATTTTTAAAATTTCCATAATAAATTAAAATAAAAGAGTAAATTTTTATAATATAATAGAGAGTGAAATAAAAATTATTGTTGGAATGATCTTGCAATCCAATCAAGATGCTATTAGGTTCAAAAGCATAAGGACAAAATAGGAAAGTTGAAACCCAACCAACCAAACTGACGTAAGCATCCGGTATTCTAAAAAAAGGGTGATGTCTTAAAAATGATAGTACAAATCTAGTTAGTATTTTGTTGATAGTACAAATCTAGTTAGTATTTTGTTTGGTTAAAAAGGAAATTGTTTATCTGTCAAAATAATAATAATAATAATAATAATAAATAAATAAATAAATTGTTTAAAACACTTTCTTTTACCTTTGTCTTAAAATTCAAGAAACCTCGTCCGCTATTCTTTGTCGCTCATGTCTCCTTAATTACATAGATACTCTCACTTCTCACAGGTGTTTACTGCTTCTCCTTTCTTTATGTTCATTTGCTTGGATTTGGATACTTTCAATTGTGTCTTACTATACCTTCTTTTTCTGGATCAGGGTTTTTCTATCTGGGGATTTTTGACACTAGGGTTGGGTTTTTCTAAAGTAACCACCGCAAGATGCAGCAGCCACCACAGATGATTCCTATGATTCCTTCATATCCACCCGCTAACATCACCACCGAACAGATCCAAAAGGTATATCTTTTTGCATCTCCTTTTTCTTTTGTTGCTTATTATGCGCATAAATGAGGATATGGATGGTGTTTGTTGTCAATTAAAGACTGGTTCTTTTTAAAGCTCGCGTTTATGAAATTTTTCTAACATCCAACTTTTTGTGTGCCAATAACTAATGGAACTGGTGAATAAACAGTAAAGTGACTGTAATGAAAGGTTGGCTTATTTATTCTTCTCCAATTGAAGAAACGTTTGGCAAAATTTTATGTGTAGTTTTATCATTCAATGTTATACTGTTATCGAGGCTTTTCTGTGTCTTCTGTCGGTGGACTTTCCACTTATATCTGGTACCTAATCAGATACATGGTGATAATTAAGAATTTTTGAGAGGCACAGTTTTATTCTTTTTTTCCCCCCTCCAAAAGAAGTGGATTTAGTTAGTAATAGCTGAAGATCATTTATTGATGAAATCTTGGTTTGGCTATTAGATTTTTTAAGCTTTTAAGTTCTGGTTTATTTATTTTCCATGGTTGGCATGAACGAATAAATGAAGGGGTTTACAGCTTGATTTAGGACGAAACTATGGTATTTGTATTTACAATTTACCATATGGAGCCTAAAGGATAGAATTTAGATTCTAAGAAAGTTCGCATTCTGATTATTTGAGGAAAAGAATGTTAGGGATCACATAGATGTCCTGAGCAAGGAGTATGTTTCATGAAAATCCTAATCATTTAATTATCTTAACATGGTTTAAAGACATAATGATAGCTTTTTGGTAATATGTTTTCTGAACAGTTTATATTTTGTACTCTCATCTGCATTTTATTTGGGAAAAGACTTCTTAGTTGAGCAACCAACAACATTTAAGTAATTTGTTGCCGATGAATGTCACATTAAATCTATAAACTATTACTCTGACAATCTTATATTTTTCTTGTTTATTTATCTCCAATAAATAGCTCGCGAGTAAGTTAAGCATATAGCAGCATTACGGCTAATAATATCCAGTGTTCTTAAAGGAGAATTACACCGATGGTACTCCAATTATCTAACTCATATCAACTCAGTACTTAAACTATTATTTGTAACAGAAAATCTCTTAAACATTGATTTTATAACATAAAAGTACCTGTCGTCAAAATTTGTTAAATCATTTAATGGAATGCTAACATGGACTTTCCATATCAGCAAAAAAGTTCCACGTGTAAAAAATGGGTCCCACAATAAATTTTCACCTTTCTCTTCATTTTTCCACACTTTCTCTCATTGTCCCTCAAACCAAATATAATCAAACATTCCGCTAAATAGTGAAAATTTTTTGTGGGATCCATTTTGTATACGTGACATTTATATGTAGAAATTTTTTACTGATATGGAAAGTCCACATCAGTATTCCATTAAATGATTAACAAATTTAGGCGGCAAATACTTTTATTTTACAAAATTAAAGTTTAAAGGTTTTCTGTTACAAATAATACTTTAGGTGCTGAGTTGTTATGAGTTCAATCGTTGGTGTAATTCACTTTGTTCTTAAGCATTAAGAAGTAAATACAGAGTTGTATCTGTGAATGTTTTGGGAGGCTATGCTCCATGTATTTTTGAACCATTTTGGATTAACATGCTTTCCACATAATGCTATCAGAACTCTTTGATATTTTATTTGATGATGTACATAAAATTAATATTTGACCCATTTTTTTAATGCTTGATACAGTATCTTGATGAAAATAAAAAGTTGATTTTGGCAATCTTGGATAATCAAAACCTTGGAAAACTTGCTGAATGTGCCCAGTAAGTGTCTTATCCTCAATTTTTGCATTTGCATATGCAAACAGTCCTGTGCATGCTTGTGTATTAGGTGTACTTTTATGTATTTTGATCCATAATGTCAAGATTTACTTGTTTGCTTTCAAGTAATATAATATATTTGTATGGAAGGTGTTCAAGTAAAATTAAAAAAAAAAAATGATTGGAACTATTCTATTTTGTAATTATGCTCAGGCCCAGAACAACACCTCCATTCCCGTTCTTTGTTGGCATTTTGAATTGTTGCGGACCTGTTAAATTGATATTTACGGTTTCAAGAATGAGAACTTTTTTGCTGTCAACGTCCTGGAGTTGCTGCGCCTTCCATTGTTAACTTTTTCTTTTTCCTGTAATAATCGATAAAAAAAATTGAACAATTGAATACCTAACATTGTTATTCAAACACCATTCATGCAGTTGCACACCAGAGTTGTGTAACCGAAATTTTGGCTACTAAGCTACTACCTGCCATTACATTTACATGGCAATCAGTTTGTTATTACAGGCGCTTCCTCTCATATGATACTTTGGTTATTGTTTTTATGCCGCTGTAGTTGCTTGCATAACAAACATCATGAGTAGATGATTATGATCTGAACATGCTTTTTTGGAATTGAATCTTGAATTCTTAGACCTTGGTTTTCACATGTTGACATGGTAACATATCACTTAAATTTTTGGGATTTTACTTTCATTTCCATCAGTGTCAACCAACAATTATTTTGATGTTTAGAATCACTTTTATGGTTAGTGATCACAATTTGCACTTATAGTCAATTCCTAGTCCTAGTGAAATTATGTTCAGAGTTGAATTGAAGGCAGCTTCTGAAAATCACAATACTTTCTCTCTCTCTTTCTTTCATTGACAATGCAGTCTAGCTGTTGTTTAAGGTTGTATTATTATTATTATTTTTTTATCCTCTAGGTATCAAGCCCTGCTGCAGAAAAATTTAATGTATTTAGCTGCAATTGCTGATGCACAACCACAGGCACCAACAATGCCTCTCCAGGTATGTAGTTATCATAGGGTATTTCATCGACACATCTTGCTCATGTTTACCTACACTTTCAGATGGCCTCACATCCTTCAATGCAACAAGGAGCATATTACATGCAACATCCTCAGGCAGCAGCAATGGTTCAGCAGTCAGGTATTTTCCCCCCAAAGATGCCATTACAATTCAATAATCCTCATCAAATACAGGATCCTCAGCAACTACACCAAGCAACCATCCAAGGACAAATGGGGGAGAGACCAATAGGAGCCAACAATGGCATGCATCCCATGCATACTGAGGCAAATCTTGGAGGCAGTGGTTCCTCTGCGACTGCAGGCTCTGGTGATGCTCGTGGGGGAAACAAACAGGATGCTGCTGAGGGTGGAGCATCAGGTGCTGATGGTCAAGGGAACTCGGGTGCTGGGCACAGTGATGGCGCTGAGGATGCAAAATGACATGGCCTGTGCAGTGGTTCTATATGGATACTTTTGGTTGTCGATATTAGGCATTGCTTATAGCAGAACGGTATTGTTCTGTGATCTAAATAGATTGAACGAAGAGTTGCACATTTCTTGTTTCGTGATAGTTTTGACAGATTAGGTAGATAAAATTGCAAATCTGGATATGCCGAAGAATCAAATGCAAACCAGCGGTGAGACAGACAGCTGTAGATTGTAGAAGGAAGATGAAGTTTGTCTTCTCTAACTATATGTTGTCGTAATGGTTAAGAATGCATTAGTTAGTGTTATAGAATTATTTTTGGTCAAAGGAATCATTGTTCCTCGTTTGTTTCTGCTGGCTAGCTGCTGTTTCAACTACAGAAATATAACGAGCATACATTACTCCGTTTTTTTTAATTATTTTTTTTATTGAAGAAGGATCCATTCTTTTATTGTAGCAGTTGCACAAATTATTTATACATGTATATGGAAGCAGGATGAGGGTACTGTTCATTACTGTTTTTAGAACAATACACTTCCAACTTTACCCCTTTGAGAAAACGTTTTCTGTATATTTACAAACAACTACAGAAATTCCTCAACTTCAATTTTTCATTCACCAACACAATAACTTCCATGATACTTACTAAATTTCTCATTAATTTCATCAATTTTTATTTCCTCCAATTCATCAAATTTTTCACAACCCAAGTAAAGATAAATTTCAATTCCCATCTCAATCCAAAAAGAGAAAAAAAAAAAAGATCAAGTAGAAGAAATTTACACTTGCTTTCAACAAAAACTCTCCATGACCGAAACATCTGCCAAACTTCTCCCTTTCAATTTCGTTTTATTTCTGTCTTAGCTGAAACATAAATGGTGATTGTGTAAGAAACAGTCCAATGTTTTATGCCACGGAACAAGAAAATGGAAGATATAAAAAGGATGGGCCAAGCTTATATATATATTTTTTTTGAAAAATTTTCAAAAATGCCAATGTAACACCCTCCCATAAATTAAGGAATATGTCCGATAATACATAAGAAGTATTATAGACTGGGTAACTATAATTTGTCCAAATTTTAATCTTTATCTATATAAATTATTATCATACTCTAATGCATGTATACTTGGTTAGACTTGCTTCTCTAAATTATCGAATATACCCTGTACTGACTATCACTAGCTCCTATTTATGAGTTTAATCACATTATATATTCTAGATTGAGCCATCAAGCCCTCAACTCATGTATCTCAACTATGTCTAGTTGAGACATATCCTTTCTTTTCTCTTTTCTTTTCTTTTTTTCTTATTACTTTACATCATATTATATAATTATAGGATAACCAATATAATTAATTACATTTCCATAAATGAATACAATAAATAAATGCATGCTATGAAGATGCCCGGTCTATTATTCAGGTTTACACAGTTTTCTCTCGATATGAACTTTGGCATCTCCGCTGTCAACTGTTATATCAACTATATATTGGCTTCATAACCTGCGTGCACTTGAAAACACGCTAAGCTACTCATAGCTTAGTAATATACATATGCATATCTTACAAAATATGTAATTATATAATTTTTGGCATGTAAAAACTAGTAGCACAATCATTTCTATCATGTAATCACAATAATGACAAGGCATTAGTTCAATACTCATGTAAAAGTCACATATTTAATCAATACCTTACACATACATGCTTATCTGATTCATAGATCATATATATTTTTCTTTATTTCAATATCATAATATTTCACAAGCATGCACATCTAAAATCCTGGTGTAGTATTTCATGTTATATCGCCTATTGGTTCTTTTATATCTCAATTACCAATCAACGCATTGATCTCTTGGAGGCTCAAGCGTATATTAGATATTGAAGGGAGTTGAACCCTTAGAAATTTAAGCTTTTATTTCTAAAACTGGTAATTGAGTCGATCACTCATCTATTGTTCACATTTCTTATGCGTAAATCATTATTCAATGCATGCAAAGCATATGTGTATTTGAAAATGCATATATCATAAAGTTAACATATTAAATTCATATTACATTTCTTAGTCCAAGCCTCAATCTTGAACTGGCCGGATACGGGGTGTGAAATAGGAGTGCTCATATCCTAACTTAAGCCACCTTACCATAGTCTCAAGTCAAAAAGGCTTACCAAGCTCGTAATAACTTTACTGAGTATAAATCTATGTGTACTAGGGGCAGGGATGCTTACCAAGTTCCATCCTCCCTATCCTCACTCATAGGCTTGTCGATATGTATTGCTTATCCATTTAATGGTACACCATCCACTCTAAAGTAGTCCTCATGTAGAAAAATGAGCATTTAATACCATATTCTTTACGTTTTCATCATATTCTCATGTCTTAATTAATATGCATAGCATATAATCGTATTCTTAACATATTTATACTCATAGTCATGTATTCATGTCGTATAACATCATATCTGAGCATATGGGAATGAATGGCATGTCATAAACCTAATAACACATCATAAGAACAAAGTTCATCTTTATACATACAAGTAGCATGCTAATAGCAATCAATTAACATCATAGATACAAGTTCCACATATATATACAACCCATCAATTCATAAGTTCTCAATTGAAAAACTTACCTCTATTAAGTCCTTATATAATTATTTTCATATTATTCATGTTTAGCTTATTCCTATTTAATTAATCTTAGTCAATAATATTCATAGCCCATAGGCATATTTAATCTTTTACGTATTTCTATTTCCATCTTATTTACCGATTATTTCTAATTAACATGTCATTATCATATTTTCATGTCATTTTACATATTAAAGATGCATATATGTGCTTACCTCATATGGAACCAACTCAAAATCCAAATTTTAAGCTTGTTTAGCCTCCTTGGTAGGCAATTCCACCTTCCAAAGGCATTTCCTGTGATGCCTCACCTATATAATAGGATTATACCCATTACATGGGCAGAGTGTCTCTATCTATACTTGTCTTATATCGATTTAAATAAAAACTTTTTCACATTAACATACATACGTACTTTTCTTTTTCTTTTCTCCTTTATTACCAACATATTTGGTTCATGGCCATAAGCCTCATACATGTCCATATATATACATCATATTATCAAAAAATACATTGCATACTTCTTATTTACAAACCATATTTACAACCCCAAATGCATATTCATATTAATAAAAAAGATGGTGTCATAGACTTACAAACCGGGTCACAAAGTCTTCTCTTGATATGGGCATTATCTTCTCTTTTTAACCTTAAACTCTAATGCTACAAGCTTCTAAACTTGTGAGAGAAAAAACCCACTCTAAACTATCTCTAGTTTACTAGTATTTATAAACATTGGAATTTTCCCATGCAATCATGCAAGTACATTGTATATGAATATATATCATGGCATATGAAAATAGAAACCAATGCATAAATAACATGGAGAAATGTTATATTAACTAATGTAATACTTAGTGTATATCATATTACATATCATGTTCTTTATCATATTGTTCATTCTTTACATATTTCAATGTCTCATCTCTCGCTTTAATATATAGCTTTATTAAATGCACCACCATACTTCGCTTAGCTTTTCAATAAATAGCTCAAACCTCATTCCCAGACTGGTCAGATACGAGGTGTGAAGTAGGCACACTTGTCCAAGCTAATCACCCTACTCACCAGAATCTCAAGTTAAGAAGGCTTACTAAGCTTGAAATATCTTGACTGAGTATAAATCTATGAGTACCAGGAGCAGAGATACTTACCAAGCTCCATTCTCCTTGTCCTCACTCATAGGCTCGTCAATACGCATCGCTTATCCCCTTAATGGTGCACCATCTACCCTAAAGTAGTCCTTAGGTAGAGAAATAAGCATTTATAACATCGTTTCTTCTTTTTTTATCCCTATCATATATATTTCATCAATATTTATAACGTATAATCACAATCACATAGTATATTTAGGTTCTCAAACAAGTTTTCATATATTATAACATCATACTCTATCATTTAGGCATACATGTCTCGGACCCATTTAAACATCATTTGAATATAGTTCATTTTTGCTATGAATATTGTCTTCACGGCCATGAAAATTTTGGCTAGTTGTGAAGTTTGGTCATGAAAGGCTATCTACCTATATTCATGGTCATGACAGTTTTCAGCTTGGTTGTGACGCTGGTTGTGAAAGGACCTAACTTGTTCCTATAGTCAATATTTGCTAAATTTCCACTTCTAAACACTTCCTAAACATATATAACAATCATTCATAGGCATTTAACACAATTAGACTCAAGTTTATACAACTTAGATCATCACTTTATAGGTTCATAACTAAGCTCAACAACACTAACTATGCACACAACTCACATTTTAAAGAACATACACCATTTTTTATGCTCATTTAACATTTTATACATATTTATATACTTAAATTAACTTTTCTAACATTTGAACATACCAGTTCATGGTTTCATAATTTATAATATTACATTACTTTTTAAATAAGTATGCTCAATCACCATTTAAGCACATAATTCATCATTTACAAGTATGTATCACGTTTAAAGGGCGAATAACAATTCAAATATGTATAAACCTCTACTAGGAGCTTGACCAACAATCAAACTAAGGAGCTAACTACTCTCCTTGTTCTCCTCCCCCTTCTTCTCATTATTTCCCTACCACAAACATACCTATATATCAAATTCTATCTCTATAGAAACATAACAAAAATGTAAACCTAACCCATACTTACCAAACTATGGATATTATGCATGTTTTAAACTCAATCTCATGGTATCTTAATTCCCATAACTTCAAAGAACTCTTTTCACTTGAAAATCCATCACCCCTTCTTCGACCATAACTCATTCTCTATAGTTCTTCACCCAAACATCACAATCTCTTCATATAACTCTATAGTCATGGCAAAGAGATGAAGTTCTTATGTTTTCTTACCTCTTGATGATAGAAAACACTCTTGATCATGCAAGGAAACCAAGCTCTCCCTTGCTCCCCCTTGCTCCTACTTTCTCTCTCCACCAACTCTTCTTCTTTGTTGACAAATCCTTCAAATCTCACTTTGATTTTGGTTTCTCTCTTGGTTTTGGTATTTGATCACTCAAAAATCCATGAAGAATCACTCTCTTAGGATTCTTGGGTGTGTATGATCTACTCTTATGGTTTGAGAGTTGAAAATGTGGTGAAAAATGAAGATGAGATAGTGCAAAAAGCTTATACACTAGACCTTCATGGCTATGAACAAAAACCTTCATGATCATGAACATCTATTGTAGTGGCTGCCTTAAAAAGTTAATGAATGAACACTTTAGTCATGGTCATTAAGCCTGATTTTTCACATCTTTTTCATTTCTTTCATCCTTCTCTTCAAACCAAAGCCAAAATTAACCAATATACCTTATATATACCCCAAATATACCTTTATATACCTCAAACACACCTCTCATATAATCACTTTAAGTCACATATTCATACATAACAACTAACCCCTAGTTAATAGGTGTTACATCTCCTATATATAATCACAACTATTACTCCTTAACTCAAACCATATGTTAACATCTATAACTATATAAAGCCATATACGCCAAACCCTAGCTCAAAGACCACTAAGCTAGGTTCTTTCTTCCTTAAATCCATCTAAAAAAATGTAAATCAACTCAATATAGCCTCAAGGAGAGTTTCTCCTAAAGAATATTCAAGGTTCCACATCAAACTTACCCATCTACAAATGGGTTTCTACCCAATTCGGGTAAATCACTTCAATCAACGACAAACTTGTTAAAAGAGGAGGGAAAGTATAAAATCTTACCTAAACAACGAAGACAAATAGGTTGATTTGGTGGAAGAACCGAGCTCCTATAACCTCTATAATTTCTCTCTCCAACTTCATCTTCTTCCTTCGTAAATCTCCCAAATGCATGCTTGAATCTTGAATGATATATCTTGTGTTTTGGAAGCCTAGAAACCATCAAAAGTCATGTGGGAGATGAGTTTCAGAGGTTTGGGCTTTATCTATGGTTTTGAGGCTTTGGAGGCTCAGTTAAAATTAGAAAAACAAGGTTAAAGCCTATTTATACCTTACCATTCACGGCAATAGTCACGACCATGACACATTTGATGTCTGACCATGATAGATTATGCCTAAATGGCCAAGAACACGATGTTCATGGTTGTGACACTTATTGTCACGAGTGTGAACACTTTAGATTATAAGATGTGCTTTTAGATAGTCCTTGCATTACCGTATTTACTGATGATCATCTCCCTAATAGCACCAAACATCTCACCTTTTTTGGAATTTCTGTTACAATTTTTAAGATAGCATTCAATTGATTTTTTTTTTCCTAGTAATCTTTGAATAAGTCACCATATATCTATCTCTTCTATTTTGTCTAGCCTATTAGAAAAGAAAGAGATTATTTTTCATGGTTTCCTATGGGCCTTGATCCTTTTTTTCTTTTCTTTCTTTTTTATTTTGACTTGAATATTTGATTCCATTTTGAACATCTTTATTATCATTTGCATTATTTTTTAGTTAAATTTGATAGTCAATAATATGATCCCAATACTTGCAATAATTATTTTTTATTGGCCAGCCACCCACGCCCAATCTTTGTTGTTCAATAGGGAAAACATTTGGATTATTTTCTTATCATTCTTTGGTTTGAAGTGTACCATTTATATCATGTAATGGAATAGTATGATGTAATTACCAGTTACCAAACTATCGGATATAAGCAAATTTGTTGCTATTTACTTATTATTGTTGTATCAATGCAATTGTAATACATTACAACTTGGTGAAGTTGATGAGTGAAATTACCAATCATCCTTTTTTAGACTATTCTTGTATGTGATCCACAATCTTCTTCTCATTTTTCTTTTTCGTAATATTGATTTTACATATTGTATGCTCAAAACAAGTCTTTAAATTTGAAAACTTTATTGGTATAAGGTGATTGGATATTGCCATCTTATTATAGATGATGATTTTCTTTATGCTTCTACAGGTTGGCACCAGTATTGTATATTTAGAGGGACACCATATATTATATGCTAAACTAGAAAATGTTGGGAGGTAATAATAGTAATCCTTTGCTACCTGTTTTTATTGATGATAATCGTATGCCATATCAAACAAATCCTTCAAATCAGCTATAGTTATTTTGCAATTGTGAGTTTTCATCTCCTTTAGTTGATAGATCAGAAATTCAATTTAGTGCTTGAAACTTTATTCAATTTGGTTTTCCAATGTGTATGCTAGACTACTAGTTTATAGTTTAAATAGTTATTGCCTTCTGGAGTGTGGATAAATATTTATCAAGTTCTCTAGCAAGTGCGGCTATTATTTCCCGTTAAGATCTAACTTGTTTCTTTGAAAGTGTTTGACTTATGAGAACTACAAATATCTTTTTGGCTTTGGTTTAATATCATAAGAGTTGTTAGAGATGTGTCCAAAACGCAATCGCCTTAAGCACTTAGTGTACACATTCATAAAGGCATTCTTTCATTATATTAGTATTCATTTGCATATGAATTGATATAGATCTTAAACTGATTAATGAAAGTCCATGATATGAAACATAGCGTGAACGAAATCATGATGGGATCATGATAATGAGATTCCTATCATGTGTAATTATGTTTGTATCTAAATTATCCATAGTCATGGGATTAACAAGACGCGACATTGTTGATCCGGATAGACTAGCACATGTTATACTTCTTGATTAGATCAAGCAGTAGATCTCATAAGCTGTGAGCATGAGATATTCAATGTTAACATGTGGATGCTTGCTAAGAGTAGTCAAGTACATTGGATGATCTGCTATAAGTCAATCATATGGATTATCTATTCAAATGTCAACGATAGTCTCATCATAGCAATGGTGCATGTATCCTTAGACTTGAGGTACTCTAGGATATCTTGGATACTAATTTTGTGCTTTGACTCCATTCCATGTTGCCTCATAGAGGTCGCTCATAGGGTGGTGATTGGGTACAGCTTGAGGTATTCGAAGGTAACGGCCTCTTGTCGGGATTATTACTCAAGAATCTCTGGCCAGAGTGGAAATGTCCTTAAGATGGTCTTTAGTGACATGTCTAATAGAGTAATGAGTCCCAAGGACAAGATCTAACATCACTTAGACTAGGTGTGACGTAGTCAGTTTAGCGGGAGCTGACACATAGTCCATGCTCTGAACCGAGTGGGTTATATAATGGTGAAAGGACAAGTTGCACATATTATTGTCTATGGAAAAGTTCGTAGTCAAATCACTAACTTTCCGGTCAATTGGGAGTCATGATGTGTTGTTAGATACCGCTCATGACTTGCTTAAATTATTTGATAATTTAAGTGGCCAACATAACTGGGAACTTAATGGGTCACACGCTTTGGAGATGTAAAGAATGAGTAAAATGGTTTTGGATGAAATCCAAAATATGAGAAAATTATTTTGAGTCAGTTCGCGATAAAATCGCATGAAAAAATCTGAGAGGTTGACGGGCTCATTGGCTTGGCAAGCCAGTTGGGCTTGCTCAACAGGCCCACGCGGTAGTGCACAGCTGCCCGCATTTGCCATTTAAGTGGCCTAAATGGCCATTAAACCTATTTACTATTCATATCCTCTCATTTCCTCCTCTCTTCAATTTGGATCTATTTTTCTGATTTTCTTTTGGATCTAAAAGACCCCAAAAGACATAAAATAGACAAGAAAATTTTTTTGGTGGCAACAAGAAAAATTAAAGAGTTTAATTTTTCCTCTCAAAGGAACATTCTCATTCCTAGCATTTTGAGGTATGTTCAAGCCATCTCCCTAGTAGTTTCATCCTCTCATCTTCGCGTGGATATTGTTAGAGAAAATCCGAGATTAGATTGTTATTGTTTGCTACAACCCAACAAGGTAAGAAATTGAAGAAAAATTAGGAAATTATAAAGGTATAATTTCTGAATTTTGCTTTGTTAAATTTGTTTTAATTGACACAAGTAAAATTCTCTGAGTCGGGTTTTGAAAAATTTTAATTTTTGCTGCGTAATATGTGTGTGATACATGTCCAAAACCTATCATTGGTATCAGAGCCCCCTTGTTCCCATTAAAATTAATTTTAATTTAAGTTGCAATTAGATTGCATGTTTTTTATGATTTTGGATCTTTTGACTTATAAAATTGAAATTAATTTGTAAAATTTATTTTACATATTTTTCTTTTTATGATCTGATCATGGGATGATTGAGGATGATTATATTGATTGAAAAATGGTTTGAATATGATTCAAATAATTAATTTCAAATTTATTACAATATTGCTAAAAATTGCATTGTTGATGAACATGTGATGTTGTTTGGATTAATTATCGGGACTGTTCATATTTTTCTAATAATTTGATTATAGAAAAATTATTTAGACATATTGAGAACATGTTTAAGCCTTTGAAAGTATCCAATAAATAATTAAAAATTGTTTTAATTATTTTTCAAACAAACACGAAAATGGGTTTGTTAAGGGTACCCAACGGAGCTGTTTTGTTTGATTTTTTTTTTTTTGCATATGACTATTTCATTTCCAACACCTTGAAATAATTTTATGTGAATAAAAATATGTTATTTTGATGTTAGATGCACGCCAAAATCAATTTGCCCGAATTTAAATTTCCAAATTAATTCTAGACAGCAAATGGGTAGTTTTGAGCGTCTTATGTATTAATTCGTTTGTCTTAATGATTTTGGCTTGTGCCAAAATTATTTTGATGAACTTGAGTTGATCTAAAGATGCTTAGAATGATGATTTGAAGTTCTAAAAATTTTTGAAATTTTCGGAAATTAATTTTGAATTAATTTAAGTTGAGCAAATGACATATCTAGTGTGACTAGAAAGTGGCATATATGTTAAAACTAAATTGTTTATTTTTTGACATCATAATAATTTGATTTTAAAGTGAATTAATTCTGGAAATATGGAATTTAATTTAATTTGATTAATTATTAAATATCACATTAAAATGACATACAAAATTAAATTGACCAAAACAATAAAAGTAGGCAATTTCGGTTCAAGTGTTGAATTGACTTTCAAATTTACAATCCAAAATTATCACTACCTATTTTATTTTAATTTTATGCATTAGAGAATGCATGTTACGGGTGTATGGAAGACATGATAGATGATTATGGACTTAGGCCTAATGTGATTGAGCATGCATGATTTTGATTTTATGGTAAATAGGGTATGCGTGTCACTACCTATCTCAAATGTAAATTGAGTTTTTCTATATTTGAAATATGTAATTAGATTACATAGGATTAGGATAGAATGAAGATGCAAAGGAGGAGGAAGCAAAGGAGATGGTGTCATAAACAAGAAGACTTAGAAGTAGGAATTTGATTTCTATTTTTGGGTTGTAATTCATGCACATACCTAGATAAGACATAGCCAATCTCTTTTTGGCTCAAGAGATTGACAGTAGTATATCCGTAAAGGAGATGATACCATAAACAATAAGACTTAGAAGTAGGAATTTAATTTCTATTTTTGGGTTGTAATTCATGCATATACCTATATAAAACCTAGCCAATCTCTCTTTGGCTCAAGAGATTGACTTTAGTATGTCCATAATCATGTCATATAATTAATGTAACTATATTTATATATCCATGTGATGAATGTATGATATATAAAAGCATGCAATAATAACATGATGAGACTAAATTAAAAAAATCTCTCGCTAAAAAAAACAATTATGTCTTACGCCATTCATTAATGTGGAGAGAACCAGAGTTCTTCTAGAGTTAGAGTTGTTAAGTTGCCTCAAGCTCACTCTATAAGAATATGTTCGAAAGATTGAAATTAGATTTCACGATTAATGGGTTGGACTTAGCCAATATCATTGATTTATTGGATTTGCACCAAGGTTTATGAGTATTGAGGCGAAGTTGGGTAAGTGTACATAAGATGTGCACATATCAAGAGTTGATAGCCTAATGTGTGTGTATATATCAATTAGTTGATAGCACAAGATTCGATAGTTGCATGGAAATACAATTGGTATGGATCAGATACCTACCAACTAAACTAAGTATGATTTGTTGAGTTGCTTCAAGATCATTCTTTGCAAATTGGATGTCGATCCACTAGGAGAACTTCGATATAGGTTCTCTTGGGTTCAAAGTGAGGGCTATGGACTCGCAATAAAATAGTGGGAATTATAATGCAATTTATTAAAGACCTAATAATCATACATTTTCACGTACATTCTAACATGCTCTTTTTACATCCAGGTTGCTAGAATCACTATCATGAGATCAAGTGTAAATTTGCGATCACTAATGGAGTCAAAAAAGTTGACTGGGCCTAACTTCTTGGACTGGCTTAGTAA
Organism: Balakata baccata; assembly: GCA_949630135.1. NCBI lineage: Eukaryota > Viridiplantae > Streptophyta > Magnoliopsida > Malpighiales > Euphorbiaceae > Balakata > Balakata baccata. Next base: position 20,063 of record CATIWF010059182.1, on the reverse strand, counting down.
TTTGAGAATAGTTCTCAAATCCGAGAAAATAGGTTATATCCTAGATGAAGGGCTTCTCGATCCCCATGCTGTTGATGCTTCTGAAGATGTTCAAAAGGCATACAAAAAGCATCCCGAAGATAGTGAGATGGCAAGTTGCATTATGCTTGCGATTATGTCAGCTGAGTTGCAAAAGCAGCACAAGGCTATAGATGCTCACTCCATAGTTTTCCATCTAAGAGAACTATTTGATGAGTAAGCACAACCCGAAAGGTTCAAGACCTCGAGGCTGCTCTTCCGCTCTAAGATGGTTGAGGGGCATCTCTAGTGCAATATGCACTGAAAATGAATAGCTATATTTGTTGGGTTTTGAGGATGAATCACATTCATAAAACGCAACGGAAAATAAAATTTTTCAAAACTCGAATCAAAAGATTCTACTTGTACCATTAAAACTAATTGAATCAAAACATAGTTACAAACTATACCTTTAATTTCTTGTGTCAATTCTCCAAATTTCTTTCTTGTTGGGTTATCGCAAACCACAACAATCCAATCTAGGATTGCCTCTAATTATAATCCATACGGAAATAAAGAATGAAAGCATGAGGATATGCCTTGAACACACTCTATGTGCTAGCAAAGAGTGGTGTTCCTAGAGAGAAAAACCAAAAAAATTATCAAATAATTTTATGGAGGCTATCAGCAATTTTCTAATGTAAAAAAACTATTTATAGGTGTTTCTAAACATCCTACGGTTGACAAAATTACCAAAATGGGTTTGGGGACTAAATTGGAAATTTGGCCAACATTGGCCAATTCATCACATTGTGCACACACGCTGGCCAGGGCCAGTGTGTGTGTAGCCTATGCCACTAGCCTTGTGCTAGCAGCCTTGCCACAGACCTGTACTGGCCTGCGCGGGCCCATGATCCCCCGATCAATTTTTTTCTGATTTTTTTTTGTGATCTCATAACGATCCATTCCTAAATAATTCTCTCATATTTTTGGATCTCATCCAAGACCATTTTACTTATTCTTCACACTTTCAATGCATGTGACCTATTAGGTTCTCGGTTATATTGGCCACTTAAATTATCAAATAATTTAAGCAAATTATGTGCGGTATCTAGCAACACATCATTATCCACAATTGACCGAAAAGTCAGTGGTTTGACTACAAACCTTTCCATAGACAACAATATGTGCAATTGCTCCTTTCACCATCCTATACTGCACTCGGTTCAGAGCATGGACTACGTGTCAGCTCTTGCTAGACTGACTACGTCACATCTAGCCCAAGTGATGATAGATCTTGTCCTTGGGACTCATTACCCTATTAGACATGTCGTTGGAGACCATCTTTAGGACATTTCTACTTTGGCTAGAGATTCCTGAGTAATGATGCCGATAAGAGGTCGTGGGTATACTCTTCCTCTATCAGGAGCAGTGAATCCTGTACTGGCTATCCAATAAACTTCAAATACCTTAAGCTATGCCCAATCACCACCCTATGAGGGACCTCTAAGAGGCAACAAGGAATGGAGTCAAAGTACAGAATCAGTATCCAAGATATCCTTAAGTACCTTAGGTCTAAGGATACATGTACCATTGCTATGATGACATTATCATTGATATTTGAATAGATAATCCATATGATCGTCTCATAGCAGGTCATCCAATATACTTGACTACTCTTAGCAAGTATCCACATATTAACTTTGAACATCTCATTCTCACAGCTTATGAGATCTACTGCTTCATCCAATCAAGGAGTATAACATGAGGTTCTCTCCGTGAATGAATCCCACATCAGAAGCCATCGCACTGACCAGTCTGCTTATAAGGGCCTGAGGTCTCTCCCCCCAACAGCTAGCTTTTGGGGTGGACTCCGGGCCTTGGGCCTCTATGGGCCTCAATATGGTATCAGAGCCATGGCGGTCGGTCCCGAGTGAATCGCGGCATGGCGGAGCGTGGTGGAGGTTCTCTCCGTGAATGAATCCCACATCGGAAGCCATCACACTGACCAGTCTGCTTATAAGGGCCTGAGGTCTCTCCCCCCAACAGCTAGCTTTTGGGGTGGACTCCGGGCCTTAGGCCTCTATGGGCCTCAATATGTTTCATATCATGGACTTTCATTAATCAGTTTAAGATCTATATCAATTCATATGCAAATGAATATTAATATGATAAAAGAATGCCTTTATGAATGTGTACACTAAGTACCTGAGGCGATTGCCTTTTGGGCACATCTCTAACAATATTGAGAGGTTGGCTACCTTGGGTTTTGTGATGGATCATGAATTAAGTCTTGACTTAATTCTAACTGGTTTGACCTACAGTTATGCACATTTTGTGTTTAACTATATGATAAACCAAATCTCCACCACTATTCCTGAACTGATCAACATGCTCAAGACAGCTGAGCCATCTATCAAGAAGGACAGTAAGGCTGTGATGCTAATGGACTCTTGTGGTTCCAAGAAGAAGAACCAAAAGAAGAAGAAGCAGTCCATAAAGCCTAAGGGAGGCGTGGCCAAGAAGAAGACCTAAGAGACTGCCCTAAAAGGGACTTGCTTCTATTGTAGCAGGGGTGGCCATTAGAAGAGGAAGTGCAAAGCCTATTTGAAGTCCTTGAAGAAAAAGGCATATGATGCCCTATCTACTTCAGGTATTTATTTCATTGAGATTAATACTATTTATAATAATAATATATGGGTATTAGATACCGGTTGTGGCTCACACATATACACTAATATATATGGCTTAAGGAATAATAAGCAGCTTAATAAGGGAGAGTTAGACCTGCACGTTGTAAATGGAGCAAGGGCTGCTGCATTAGCTGTAGGAACCTATATATTAACCCTCCCTAGTGGGCTTATTTTAAATTTGGATAATTACTTTTATGTACTCGCTTTAACTAAAAACATTATTTCTGTTTCTAGTTTAGATAAAGAGGGTTTCCATTTGGCTTTTAGTAATAATTGTTGTTCTATTATATTGAATGGTATTCTTTATGCTAGTGGTACATTATGCTATGCTATATACATATTAGATATGTCAAATCCAATTTTAAATATCAATGACAATAAGATGCATAAACAATATTTGTTGAAATCATCTTATTTATGGCATTGTTGCCTTGACCATATAATTGAGAGGCACATGACTAAGCTAAACAAGAGTGGTAGTTTGGGGTCATTTGATTATGAATCATATGACACTTGTAAATCTTACTTATTAGGTAAGATGACAAAATTGCCCTTTAAGGGAAATGGTAAGGTCAATGATGAGCTTTGCAGAACTACCTAAATCTTTTTGGGTTCATGCACTAGAGACTACCGTTTATATTTTAAATGGAGTCCCTTCGAAGTCTGTTGAAATTACTCCATATGAGATGTGGAATAACAAAAGGCCCACACTTTCTTACATGAGAGTTTGGGGTTGTCTTGCTTATGTGAAGCGAACAATATTAGATAAGCTGTAAGCTAAATCTGACCGATATCTATTTGTGGGATATCTTAAAGCATTATATGGATATCAAATTCTACCATTCCTTAGAACAAAAAGTGTTTGTTTCAAGGCATGCTATCTTTTGGAGAAAGAGTTTCTTCTAACAGGAGATAGTGGAAGCAAAATTGAACTTAAGGAAGTTCAAGATGCTTAAGCAGATGTTGATCAACTGCCTGAACCCAAGCCTGTTACTCATACAAATGAGACAGTAGCTCAACCTTCTGAAGCACAAGAATTTTATAGGTCAAGTAGGATACACACTGTTCTAGAGAGATATGGATTTCTTATAAGTGAACAAAATGATGCATTGCTCATAGAAGATGATGAGCCTACAACCTATGGAGAAGTTCTGAATAGTTCATAATCTAATAAATGGCTTCAAGCCATGAAGTCAGAAATAGATTCCATGTATGAAAACTAAGTATGGACTTTGGTTGACCCATCCGAAGGGAAAGCCCATAGGGTGCAAATAGATTTTCAAGAAGAAAACTGACATGGATGGTAATATGGTTACCTATAAAGCTAGACTGGTAGCTAAAAGGTATCATCAAAGATAAATAATTGACTATGATGAGACTTTTAGCCCAGTAGCTATGCTTAAATCCGTAAGGATACTCCTAGCCATTGCTGCTCATTATGATTATGAGATATAGCAAATGGATGTGAAGACGGCTTTCCTTAATGGAAACCTAACTGAGGATGTGTACATGACATAGCTATAGAGCTTCATATCCAAAGATGGCAAAAAGGTATGCAAGTTTCAAAGATCCATTTATGGATTGAAATAATCATCCAAGAGTTGGAATATCTAGTTTAAAGAAACAATCAAACAATTTGGTTTCTCATAAAATTTGGATGAGCCTCGTGTATATAAGAAGGTTAGTGGAGTGCAATCGTGTTCCTTATGTTATATATAGATGACATACTGCTAATGGGAAATCATGTCTCAGTCTTGCAATCTGTCAAAATTTAGTTATCTAAGAATTTCTCTATGAAAGATCTTGGAGAAGTAAGCTACATTTTGCGGATAAGGATTTATAGAGATAGATCTAAAAGGTTGCTCGGTCTTTCACAGTCTACATACATAGACAAGGTGACAAAGAGGTTTAGCATGAAGCAGTCCAAGAGGGGATATATTCCCATGACCCATGGAATTACTCTCTCAAAATCTATGTGTCCAAAGACACAAGATGAGACGACACGCATGAGTATGATTCCATATGCTTCAGCCATACGATTAATCATGTATGCTATGATATGTACAAGACCCGATGTATCATATGCTCTGAGTGTCACAAGAAGATACCAATCGGACCCTAGTGAGGGTCATTGGGTGACTATTAAGAATATCTTTAAGTACTTGGAAAGGACTAAGGATGTATTCTTAGTATATAGAGATGGAACCTTATAGTGAGTGGGTATACCGATGCTAGCTTCCAATCTAACAAGGATGACTCAAAATTCCAGTCAGGCTATATGTTCACAGTTAATGGTGGAGTAGTCAGTTGGAAGAGTTCCAAATAAGAAACGACCGCTGATTCCACTACTGAAGCTAAGTATATAGCAGCTTCCGAAGCAGCAAAGGAAGCGGTTTGGATTAAAAAATTCATCATGGAGCTTGGAGTGGTTCCTACCATTGTTGGTCCAATACAAATGTATTCTGACAACAATGGAGCCACTACATAAAAAAAGGAGCCATGATCTCATCAGAACTCGAAACACGTATTCAGAAGATACCATTTTATTAGAGAAATCATTGGTATGAATGATGTAAAAGTAGAGAAAGTGCCCACTAATCAAAATATAGATGATCCTCTAACTAAGCCACTTTCCCAAAGGAAATATGATTCTCATGTACTCGCCTATGAAATTCAATATAAAGGCGATTGGCTTTAGTGCAAGTGAGAGATTGTTCGAGAAATGCTCTAAAGGCAATCACCTTTAGCACTTATTGTACAAATCTATTTAATTAATAAAAAGGCATTTTCATTAATTTGGTATTCATTTAATATATGAATTGATAGTGATCTTAAATCCATTACTGATGTCCTTGATACATAACATAGCTTGAAGGAAATCATGATGAGATCATGATAATAAGATTCTTATCATGTGTAATTATATTAGTATCTGAATTATCCCTAGTCATAGGATTAATAAGACATGACATTATTAATCCGGATAGACTAGCACATGTTATATTCCTTGATTGGATTAAGTAGTATATCTCATAATCTGTAAACATGAGATGTTTAGAGTGAACATGTGGATGCTTGCTAAGAGTAGCCAAGTATATTAGATGACCTTCTACGAGATAATCGTATGAATATTCTATTCAAATGTCAATGATAGTCTCATCATAGCATTGGTGCAAGTATCCTTAGACTTGAGGTACTCAAGGATGTCTTGGATATTGATTCTATACTTTGACTCCCTTGTTAGAGGTTGCTTATAGGGTGGTGATTGGGTACAGCTTAAGGTATTCTAAGGTAATTGGATAGCCAACAAAGGATTCACCACTTTGAATAGAGGCAGTGTATACCCATGGCTACTTGACGGGACATTACTCAAGAATCTCTAATCAGAGTGGAAATGTCATGAAGATGGTCTTCAGTGACATGTCTAATTGAGTAATTAGTCTCAAGGACAAAATCTAACATCACTTGGACTAGGTGTGATGTAGTCAGTCTAACGAGAGTTGACACATTATCCATACTATGAACCGAGTGGGGTATAGAACAGTGAAAAAATAAATTGCATGGAAATTGTTTATGAAAACGTTCGCAGTTAAACCACTGACTTTCCGATCAATTGGGGGTCATGATGTGTTACTAGATACTGCTCATGACTTGCTTAAATTAATTGATAATTTAAGTGGCCAACATAACCGGGAACCTAATGGGTCACACGCATTAGAAATGTGAAGAATAAGTAAAATGGCTTTGAATGGAATCCAAAAATATGAGAGAATTTTTTCGGATCGGATCGCGGGAAAAAATCACTTGAGCATGTGGGAGCCTGCCGACCTGGCTGGCTGATTAGCTTGCCCAATAGGCCTAGGCAGGCTGCTGCCAATGCTAGCATGCGTCGATGCCCTTTTGCCTTTTTATTGGCCTTCATGGCCATTATTCCCCCTAACTTTTCATTTTCTCTTCTCTTAATTTTTGCTATATCAATCTAATTTTCTTTTGGATCTAAAAGACTCTAAAAGATAAATAAATAAGGAAAAAATTTTGGGAGAAAAAAATATTTTGGAGACAGCAAGAAAAATTAAAGAGTTTAATTTTTCCTCTCAAAGGAACATACACCATTACTAGCACTTTGAGGTATTTTCAAGCCATCTCCCTAGTGGTTTCATCCTCTCATCTTCGTGTGGATATTATTAGAGACAATCTGATATTAGATTGTTGTAGTTTGCTACAATCCAACAAGGTGAAAAGTTGAAGAACAAATCAAGAAATTATAAGGGTATAATTTCTAAATTTTGCTTTGTTAAATTAGTTTTAATTGGCACAAGCCGATTCTCTTGTTTCGAGTTTTGAAAAATTTTAATTTCCGCTATGTAATATGTATGTGATATACATTCAAAACTCATCATTAATGTTATTAAGCATGCTTAATTGTTAAGTAATAGGATATTATACAATATGAAGCACGAAATGGTATGACCAAATGTTAGAAAGGCTAATTGGAGTGTTTGAATATATATAAATATGGTTATGAACAAGAAAATGGCAAATATGTTAAAGGGGCTACAATGCATATATAAAGCTTGAGTTGAGTTTGGTTGTGATCCATTTTTGGGGATGATTCGAGTTGTGATAACTTGTTTCTATTTATGTCCAATGACCATAGATGATTTCTATATATGTTTAGGAAATGTTTAGAAGTGAAATTTCGATAAAGTTTGATCATAGGAACAAGTTATGCCCTTTCACCACCAGCGTCACCACCATGCTGAAAACTGTCATGACCATGACAAAAATTTCTTATGACTGTGAATATTCATATTCATGACCGTAAAGTTCGTGTTTTGGATATTTTTTTAGGATAGTTCACGGCCAAGACAAAAAGTGTTATAACCGTGAACATGGTCGTGAAGGGGACTGCTATAAATAGTTTAAGCTCCGTTTATTTCATTTAAACCCGATTTAAAAAGCCTCAAAACCCTAGTAAAGCCCCAAGTCCTTAGAAAACTCATCCCTTACATGATTTTGATGAGTTTTAAGTTCATAAAACACAAGATTTACTACTCAAGAACAAGATTCAAGTATGAATTTGGGAGATTTACCAAGGAAGAAGATGATGTTGGAGAGTGAAAGTATGAAACTTGAGAGAATTGGGGTCTTCCACCAAATCAACTCTATTTTCTTCTTTCTTTAGGTAAAATTTTATGTTTCCCCTCTTCTTTTAATAATTTTGTGGTTAATTGGTGTGATCTACTCTTAAGGGTAGAAACCCATTTGTAGGTTGATTGATGTGGAATCTTGAGTATTCTTTGGGGAAAACTCTCTTTAAGGCTAGATTGAGTAGAATTATAAGTTAATTGATTGATTTAAATAAGAAAAAACCTAGCATAATGATTTTTGTGTTAGGGTTTAATGTGTATAGCAATATGTGGTTATAGATGTTAATATATAGTTGGAGTACAGGAGATGCCTTTGGAAGGTGGAATTAACCACTAGGGAGGCTAAGCAAGCTTAAAACTTAGATTTTGAGTTTGCTCTATACAAGGTAAGTACACATATGCATTCTAATTTGCTAAAATGAAATGATATGATGTTAATGAGATGAAATTTGTGATAGATGGCATGTTAATTAGAAATGATTGAAAAACAATATAGTGAAAAATGAGATATTTGGTAAGTTAATCATAATTATAAGTTATTAATGATATAAGGAACTATAAGCTATAAATAGAGTAGAATAAAAGCATGGCTTCCTTATATTTAATGTATCCAAAAACCCGTAATATGTAAATATATGACTAATGACCCCATTGCTAAGTAACTAGCTATGATGGATATGATAGATTTCAATTATAATTAATTGGTAATATGTTAGATTACTTAAGGGCTTAATGGCATGAAAAGTAAGGTTAATGAATAATGAATAATATTAAACAAGATTAAGGAAAGATGAATAAGTTAAATATGATTGATGAGAATAAGGTTACATGGTAAATACCTAAGAAATGGCCCTTGAACTTGTATAAGATATAGTAATTAAATAAAGGACAAAAATATGACCTAGCATTTTAGGCATGAAAGTTATCAATACCAAAATATTAAGAATGAAATAAAGGGGAACATGGAACTTGAGTTCTTCAATATGATCAATAGAAATTAATAAAGGTCTTTATGCATGTATATTGTGGGGTTACTAACCCAATTGTTTGTAAGCTAGGCTTAATGTTTATCTTAAGAATTGATAATTGGCATTGCATAAGCTCTAAGAGAGAACTTAAGGAGTATAGGAAATGACATAAAAGAGGTAAGTCTCTTAATTGAGATTTGTAAATTGTTGAATTGAAAATATATGTGGAACTTATACGTATGATATTAATTGATTGTGATTGGCATGACCTTTTATAAATATGATTTTACATATTGATAAGAGTGGCTACAGTTGTTTAGCCCTAGTGCCTTATTTGTGGAATTGTGAACTTTGACATTTAATATAAAACATGTGAGCTCGCACGATTAGTACATATTAATAGACATGTGAAACGGGAAAATTGCATGGATAATAAAGGCATGTTTTAACATGATTTATCATATGTGTTGATAGGTGGGGTGGCAATTGGACCACCATAGAGGCTATCGTGTGTGATATGCATGAAAAGATGTTAAATTTGATATTTAAAAATGGAAATAGCCCCTTTCATAATCAATTTCAAAGTTGTTATATGATTTGCTAATGCACTTTAATATGCATGAGATTGTGATTGTATACTATGCATATAGACTGAAGCATATAAAAATATAGTGGAAACAAAAGGAATATAGTATTAAATGCTTATTTCTCTACCTGAGGACTACCTAGTTATAGCCTTTAACAACCAATCTAGCCTTGTTTCTTGTAATGTTACCATCCTCATCTAGTTTGTTCCTATAGACCCACGTACTACCAATAATTGGGTAGTCTTTAGGTCTTAGAACTAAGGTCTAAACAATATTCCTCTCAAATTGGTTGAGTTCATCTTGCATAGAAATCACCCAACTCTCATCATCCAAAGCTTCATTAATTGACTTTGGTTCAATTTGAGATAAAAAAGCAAGATTAGAATCAAGAAATTTGGAATGAGTACTTACACCTTTTGTAGGATGATCAATGATTTGCTCCTTTGGCTATTTTCTTGCAAACCTCCACTCCCTTGGTAGCTCATTGGTTTCTTGCTCTTGAACTTGAGATTGCTCTTCCTCTTGATGTTGTTCCTCATCAAGATCATTCTTCTTTATTGATTCCCCTTATTTCACTTGATCAAAATTGAGATTCTCTATGGAACCTACAACATCATCCAAAGGAATATCTTTTCTAAGATCAAGTCTATAAGATTCATCAAAATTAACATGCATAGACTCTTCTACAACCAAAGTTCTATATTAAAAACCCTATAGGCTTTGCTAGAGGTGGAGTAACCAAGAAATATGCTCTCATCCGATTTTGAGGCAAATTTTTCAAGGTTGTCCTTAGTATTTAATATGAAAAATTTGCAACTATATACTCTAAGATATGATATCTTGGGTTTTCTTCCATTCCAAAGCTCATAAGAGGTTTTATTTAAAATGGATCTTTTGAAAACATGGTTGGAAATATAATATGCGGTATTAGTGGCTTCCACCCAAAAGTAGGTTGGTAAACCATACTCATTAAGCATTGTTCTAGCCATTTCTACCAAAGTTCGATTTTTCCTTTCAACTACCCATTTTGTTGAGGAGTTCTTAGTATGGAAAAATCATGAGAAATACCATTTTCTAAGCAATAGTCTTCAAAAATATTATTTTCAAACTCTTTGCCATGATCACTTCTAATCTTAGAGATACAATATCTCTTCTCATTTTGGACTCTCTTGGCAAAATGCTTGAAGTTTTCAAAAGTATCACTTTTATGAGCTAAAAAAATTACTCAAGTAAACCTAAAGTAATCATCAACAATAACAAATGCATAATGTTTTCCACCCTAGCTAGCAACTCTACTAGGTCCAAATAAATCAAGATGCAATAGTTGTAGAGGTATAGAGGTACTTACAATATTTTTGTGCTTGAATGATGATTTGTGTTGCTTCCCTCTTTAGCATGGCTCACAAGTCTTATTCTTCAAATATTTGACCTTTGAGAGCCCATCTACTAGTTCATCCTTAATAAGGCTTTGAATTAATTCCATACTTGCATGCTTAAGTCTTCTATACCATAGCCAAGATTCTTCACTAATAGACACAAGATAACTAGAGGAAACATTAGTTAACTTGTGTAAGTCAATTACGTAAGTATTGCCATCTCTTTCTCCTTTGAATATCTCTTGACCATTTAAAAAGATCACTAGACATTCATTCGAGCTGAAAGTGACTTTGTTTCCCTTATCACATAATTGACTCACACTTTAAAAGTTGTTCTTTAAACCATCAACAAACATAATATCATCTATGATTTAAATACCATTTAGTCCTATAGAACTAATGCTAATTACCTTACTCTCAGCATTGTTCCCAAAGGTGACCTTACCTCCATCCATACGTTTGAGACTAGTGAAGAGGTTTTTGTTTCCGGTCATGTGCCTTGAAAATCCGCTATCCAATAGCTACATATTTTTATTGCTTGTGGATTTAAGGCATACCTACAAAACATAAATTTAAGTTTGGGTTTTAGGTACCCAAACTAACTTGGGTCCTTGGGGATTAGTTCTTAAGAGATCCTAATGGGATTTCCTTATCAAACAATGAATGTTAATGTGCCCAAACTCCATGCAATAGTGGCATTGCTTAGTCTTAAAAGACTCTTGCCACTTCACTTGGGGTTTTGGCCTTATAACCTTCTTATTTGAGGCATAAGAAGAATTGCACAATAACAAACACAATCATATGTGGTGGGTGCTTTCCTAGGTGCATGCCTTTTATACAAGAAGGCATGGTTGGCCTTTTGTGGTTTCCCTCTTGAGCCAAATGAGCTTTTGCTACTTCTCCTTTAAGTAGGGGCTTTGGTGTGTGATTTGTTCTTTGCCTTTGATGTAACTACCTCAAATGAAGAGGTTTGTGGGGTAGAAGCTTTTACAAAAATAATTCTAGGTGTTGATAAAGATGATGCTCTATTAAAGCCTAAGTCATGTCTCATTAAGAGAGGTCTTTGAGATACAATAAAGGTATCCAAACTTTCCTTCCTTTTGTGAAATTTAGAAATAGAGTCTCAACTCCTCAACCTCATTTTTCAAAGCATTGTTTTCTTTATGCAAAGAATTGGTTGAGGATTTAGATAAAAATTCATTTAATGACTTCTTAAGAGAAGCATTAGAAGTTTTTAGCTCTTCTATAACCTTTTGAGGGTTCGATATGTCATCCTTAAGTTTGGAGATATTTTTCTTATGGAATAAATCAACTTTCTTTTTATATCTCTCTAATTCTAGACTCTTGACCTCAATAAGATCATCATCATCACCACCACCACCACTATAAGCATTTAATGTAAAAAAGGAAGAAGTAGAAGTTACCTTATTAGAGTTATCCTCTAAAGCCATGAAGCACAAGTTGGCTACATCTTCTTAGTTCCCCTCATCATCACTTGATGAAGGATCATCCCATGTAGCGTTAGACATCTCCTTTGTTTCCTCCATCCTTATGAGACTTGCTCTTATACTTCTTGAGCCTTAGACATTCAAATTTGATATGACCTTTCTTTCCATATTCATAGCACTTCATCTCCTTCTTATTCTTTTTGAAGTTGGATGAGGATTCTTGGAGCTTTGAGGCCCTTTGCTTGTAGTTCTTGATAGTCTCATACTTGTTGACTATCTTTTTCTTTACTCTTCTAAATAGCATGGCTATCTCCTCATCATGTTCTTCACTTACCCCATCATTACTAATGAGGTCAAAGTCTTGAACTTTGAGGAGGTGGTGCTAGCCTTGAGTGCAAGGGGCTTCTTCTTCTCCCTTTTCTCCTTCAACCTCTTTTTTCCTAACAAGAGCCATCTTATGTGTTAGAAGCTTACCAATAAGCACATCGGTGGGAATGGTGCTCAAATCCTCTTTGGCTTCTTCTATACCTGCCACCCTTAAACCATAGTCCTTTATTGAAAGACTTCTTAAGATCTTGTTATTTACATCTTCAAGGCTTGTGTGTCTTCCATATTTTTTCATGTTGTTGATGATAGAGAGTAGGCGATTTTTCATGTTGGTGATGGTCTCATTGGGCTTCATCTTGAAGAGTTCATATTCGTTCATGAGGAGTTGAATCTTCCTTGAATGAACTTGCTTTATGCCTTCATAATAGTTCTCTAGTGTCCTCCTCATACTAGAAGCGATCGGACAATGTTGAACTCTCACACACTGTTCAAGAGAGAGAGAGAGAGCTTGCTAGGATGACCATAGCCTTTTTATTCTTGCCATTTTCCCTTTTGTGTAGTTCATTCCACTCATTTCTTAGAAAAAACTTCACCTTCTCTATCAGCATTCTTCCTTATTGGTGGTGTCCATTCCTTGTAAGCATTATCCCACATAACAATTCCTTCACTATCCAAGTATGCATCCATTCTAAACTTCCAATGGGCATAGTTTGACCCATCAAAGTAAGGTTTAAGGCTTTGAAATCCTTCTTGTGCCATTGTAGATCTTTGTTAGAGTTGGTGAAGCTTGATTTCTAGACCTTGCTCTGATACCAATTGTTGCCCAAACAATCACCAAGAAGGGGGGGAGGGGGGATAAATTAGTGGAAAATTAAAAATTCTTACGCACACAAGGAAGATAAAGGTTAGAAGAGATGGACACATAAAATTTTATAAAGATTCGGGTGTTAACTAAACCTTCTTCTTTCCCCAATCGCAATTGGGTATTCACTAATCTAATCCTTAGATTACAATGAAGTTTTAACTAGCTCACTCCCAACTAGTTGTTTTTAATTAAGGCTAACACTCAACCCAAAGTTTCCTTGTATTTTAATGGCTCACATAACAACTAATTCCTTATAATTTAGCTCACACAATCCAATTACAAGATAACCTAAGTGTTTTAGGGCTAACACTTGAACCCTTACAAAACAATTAATTAAAAGGAGATTGAGAAAATAAGTTGCAAGAGTTTTGGCTTTTAGAAAGTAGTTGGATAAATTAAATAGCCTTTTGGTAGGGTATTTATACTGATTTCCCATCAAATAGTTGTTCCAAATGAGTGTCATTACTCTTTCTAATGTTCACTTACAAGTGCATTTAACGTAGCCTGCAAAGAGGGATTCTCAGTTGGGAACATGGGTTTCTCAATCGGAAAATGACCTATTTTGACACGTGGCATCTTCTAGTTGGCTGAGGGTTCCAATAGCTAGTTCCTATATGATTTTCCTAGTCAGGTCTCCTTATGTCCTAGTTGGGACCTCTTTGATAATGCCATAGTCAGGTCTTAGGTGTGATGGCTTCAAATGCTTCCCAGTCGGGACAACCCTTCCCGATCGAGACATTGGTTAGCTTGTCTTGGTCCTTTTGACTTCCAAATGATGTGGCACACTTTGGTAGAGTCTATTCTTCAATGGTCATGTCCATTTGAATTTCCAGATCAAACCATCACATTTCTCGTTCTGGAAATTGGCTTTTCCGGTCGGAACTAGGCCTATCCCGGTCTACTTTTGCTTTTGGAACATTAGAAGATTAGAAGGTAGTCTCTTCCGGTCTGTACTTAAGTCCCAATCGGGAGATCAGTGTCCCGATCGGGAGTTACAAGTCTCCAAAAAATATTTGACTTGTTCAATGGGGAATTCACAACTAAATATGCTGAAACTTTGAACAATATCAATACAACAGTAAATGAAGATGTTAGTGATATTTAATTTAATTGTCAAGATCAAAATGAAGAGCAATTACCCTAAGGTTAACATAAAAGTTCCAAGCAAACGACCATTACCGATTCTACAACATAGTTTGAAGAGATAGCAGCCTTAGATGCCGCCAAAGAAGCTTTGTGGTTGAAGAACTTCCTAATAGATTTAGATGTGGTTCCATTTATTTACAGTCTCATTCCTTTGTATTGTGACAATAATGAGGCAATAGCACAGTCTAAGGAACCAAGGTCTCATAGGAAATTTAAACATGTGCTTCAGTATTATCATTTAATTAGAGAAATATTTGGACGAGGTAATATCTCGGTGTAGAAAGTTACATCTATTGATAATACAACTGATCCATTCATGAAGCCTATAACACAAGCACAATTAGACCACCATCTTCAGAAGATAGACCTTAGTTACTGTAATGAATAGCACTAATGCAAATGAGAGTTTGTTATTAGTAGTGAGTATGCCCTAGTGCATTCACTTATTTTTGTATATTAAATAATATACCACAATAGGCACGAGTATATTTTACATTCATAATAAATAAAATATTCAAATTTGTTGATTATATTATGAATGTAGTAGTTACTTTAAACTATGAAATACACAACCTATTGATTATGCATAGAGAATTTATTATCAAGTTGTTGATAATAATGAGATAACTATATCTAGTAAAAAATAATATTGAAAATGTTCATAACCTGAAAAGAGCAGCGAATTGGACATTCGTTGAGTCTCTAGATTATCATATGATTTATTTTGAGGAGAAATCACATTTTCCATGATATAGTGATATCTAGATAAACTAGTGGGTTCTTAAAGAGTTAAAAGTACCGAACAACTGCATATGTTGTGCTCGAAGTTAACAGTTATTATTTTGGTCATAATATATGAGTTTTTTGTGACTTGAGGTGTTGAGACTATCCCTTCATGGATGGCTGTAGAGGTGCTTTTGCCTTATATTAGGTTATTCAGATCTAGCTCATAGTTACCACAGTTAGTCATGTAGTAAAACATGAGATTACCAATAGTATGATTCATTATCCTGCAGCAGCAAGGCAAGATTCTAATTGAGTTCATATTTTGGTTCTGATAAAATAAATTTTTGGCCAGGAAAAATATAACTTATTCAATATAAGATCGATATTATTAGTCAGACTAATAATGTTAGTCGTATTTTAATCAGAACGAAAATTATCACTCATTAGTATATTGACTAATACGGTTTAACGTGTTGTGACCCTAATCGGTATTAGAATTATAACGAGATGACTTAATATTATGATTTAGAGGTCAAATTAATATTCGAGATTTTATCAGTAATTAAAAAGAAAATTCTAGAAAGATACTTAATGTGTTCGGGTATACGAGAAATTCAGAAATAGTGTCCAATATAATATTAATGATTTAATATCATATTTCCATTCTGATAAAATTCTTGACCTTATAAGTCACACCCAAATTTAATTATTTGGCTAGTCAACATTTATAATGTGGAGATTAAGCTAATTGAGAATTAAATTAGAAATGATCACTTATATTATTTGAGTTAAAATTAATATTAATTAATTGTAACTATTTCTTCTATATATAATTTTAATTAAAGTGTTAATTAAAATTATTATAATTTAATTAATTTAATTAAATTAACCATAATGATATATTAAAATAGTTATCATGGTTAATGGATGAGAATATTGATTCTTTGATTAATTGTGATGATTATAATTATTGATATAAAGTTGTATTAATATACATTTATTAGACATGCATTGCATTTAATGTGGTATGACTTTTTCTATCATCATTCTCCATTAATGTGCCATCTTGCCTTGCAATTTATGTGTCACTTTACATTAAACCATTAATGCTATTTTGTCACTTGCTAAGGCATGATTGGATAATAAAAAGAATAGTGTTGTTGATGTTGGATAACCCCACACACCAATAACAATTCATTTTTTAGTATTCTTTTACTTTTGATTTAGTTCAAAAAGTGAGAAAAAGATAGCATCAAAAGGAAAAATTTAGTAATTATAAATCTTGGACTAGCAAAAGAGTTTCATAAAAGATAACCAAAATTTTTATTCTTTTTACTTGGTTTGTATATTTGGTGAATTCAGTTCTAAAATGTTCGATTTAACTTTTTATTTTTCAATTTTATTCTAAAAATCATGAAATGATCTTGACAAATAGATACTATTCATAAATGTTATAAAATATTATATGTAAAAGTTATGAATAAATATTCAAGGTTAATATACAAAGTGTATTTGCTTGTCATGCCAAGTGTAATTGCATATTTTTGTTAAATTAAACAATTTTGAAATCTCTATTTTTTACCGAGACCTAAAACTCTTTTCAATTCAAAATCACTTTCAACATGTGTGTTTGTGAGAATATGATAGATAGAAAGGAAGTCAGGAAGATAATGGCTAAAAACTTGTCATATTTATATTATTTCATTCATAACATTTTACATATTTATACTTAAAAAATTATAATAAATATAATCAAACTTAACTTCTAAAAATCTGCTAATAAATCAAATCACAAAATTATAAAGATTATATAATCAAAGCTTCCTATAAAATATAGCATAAAATCAAATCATATTCTAGAAATACAAAAACAACATCTAAATCACAAATCTAACATATATCCTAACCTAATTTTTTTTATAATGGCAAAGAAGTACAGTCACTAAATATTTTTATATTTTGCCGGCAAACTAATAACTTTTAAACTAATTTCACGATGTAGCAAAAGCTTAAAAATTTGTAGGGACGGAAAAACTTGTCGCCGACATCTTAAAATATTTGGTGACAAGACTTTTAATTTTTTGCCATATTAGCTTTACATGGTACACTCATTGGACGGCTACGTCAACATTGAGGAAAAAAAATTAGAAATTTAAATGAAAACTAGGTGAAATGTTAGAGTTATTTTTAAAGTTATCTCATTATTTTAATTATAGAATATAAATAAAGTAAACATTTAAATTTCAAGTTTTTCTATCCAATTTATGTACAGTTCGATTTGGCCCTATATTTTGGATATGGATATGACATGATCTCTTAAATTATACTTTATTTTTAGTTCAATTCTGTGAAAATATTAACTTAATTTTATTCTAAATATGTTCTTGATTTTTTCCATTTGCGCAAGAATCCCTATTGCAAGACATTAATTTAAATAGAGAATCGTTAAAGGAACTATTGGAAGCTTTCAGCCTAAAGCTCATTAGTCTTTGATAATGCTACTAACACACAATAAAGTCATCATATTAACCAACCTGTTCCTTTTCTTTCTACATTTATTAATTTCTTGTGGGCTGTACGCATAGATGAGCAACAATCAAACAGGCAGAAGAGAATCCAAATTCTTATGCATTGTTCTAATAACAGTAGTAACCTGCTGAATTTGATCTTCGCTTGAACATGCTGATAGAAGTACTTTGGCAGTTCTTCCATCTGGATGGCAACCAGCATCAATCATCTCCTCAAAAATTTCCAAACATCTCGTATACAGTTTCTTTCTCGAGTATGCTCCCAACCTCGAAGTCCATGTCACAACATCCGGTTTCAAATTTTTGGTAGGAAGTGATTGAAAAAGGCTTTCCATTTTCTCAAAAAATCCTGCCCGTCCATATATATTGATCAGGATGTTGTATGTGCTGATATCAGTCACATATGATCCCTTTTCGATTGCAGTTAAAACATCATCCATCTTTTCAAATTGGCCTTGTCGGCCATAGAGGTTCAGCATACTGTTCAGAAGAAAAGTATCTGGCTCGATCCCAGATTCGTGCAACTCGTTCACTATATCTTCACATTTAGCTACATTTCCAGCTTTTGAGTAGGCAGATAAAAGTAGCATATGAGATTTCATTGTTGGGGTAATTCCAAGTCGTTTCATCTCTTCAAATACAGTTTGTGCATCTAAACAGCATATAAACATATCCAACAAATGGGATTAGCCAAATCTTCATTTTTTTTTCAGAACCTCAAAGACAGCAGCTAAATGGATAAGGTTTCACAAGTGGAGAAGTTGCATATTGGCCTTTTCTAATTTATCCTATCAAGTATTCCACCATTCTTAAGAAGATCATTTGTAGGAATTTAAGAAAGTCAAATAGGAATAAATGAGCCATTTTCAGACTCCAAAATAGGTTTGCAGTTATATATATAATATATAGATAAGAAATCTTCAGCACAAAAGAAAAAATCTCCTTCAAATTTGAAATTATTCCAGACGCAATTATCCAAATGTTACAGAGGAGATGTGAGACAACAATTGTTTGTTCTTGTAGATATTCTGATAGAGAAGAATTCGTCATAAAATTAAGAGCAAATATAATTTATAAAGAGATGAAAAGAGATGGGCCAAAATAGAAAGAGAAAACAAAGAGAACATTTTATGAATGCAAAGTAGGCGTCTTTAGCATATTTTGCCAGAAATGAATACTCCAAAATCCCTTCTTTTTTATTTTTTGTTTCTTTAGGCAATATTATGGAATTTATGAATTATTAATTGTTTCATGCAGTACTTTATTTGACTTGATTCTTTGAAAATTTTAACCATATTTGCTAACTTTCTACATATTTTTTTTTTGAGTTTCAAACTTTTCTTTTCTTTAAATTGGAGATAAGTTATTTGGAGGGCCCACTTCAAAGAAGATCTAAAAAGAAAACACTTCCACCACTAAGTAGGGAGAGTAAGATAATGAGATAAGTTTAAGAAAATTTATTTGTAATCTCTTGGTTCTCCACAATTGCTTTTATAACTTGTGCAGCATAAGGTCATGATGATGTTAAAGAAATGATTATCAGGCAAGTTGCATATATTATATAGATATCATAATTTGGTCTAGTATTTTACCCTCATGGAGACCAGCTCTCCCATATGCATCAACCATGATATTGTATGAAGCTCTATCTGGTTCACAACCCATGTGCTGCATGAGCGAAAATATTTCAGCAGCCCCATGTGGAAAACCTGCACGACTGTTAGCACAAGATAGTCAATTTGCACTAGGGCATAATTTCATCTGATTGCTATTGCTGAATTAATACAGAAGCATAAAAACTGTTTTGACAGCCTTTCCTTTCTGATTCTTGATAATACTTCATATGACAAAGAAATGTTATTCCATGACACAACATGCTAACAGTAAAATGCATAGCAATTACGCTGACAGAATTATGTGGTGCATGACAAAGCACAGCCAACTACTGATAGATTGCAATCAAATAAAGCAGAGCCTTTTAAAATTTTCCAGCTGGGACGTCAATCTAGAACTCTTTCTCATTTCTAAAAAAATAATTGACACCATAGCGTTTCATTATACTGACTTATACGCCTCCATGAGTGCATTATAAGCATAGACATCTGGTTCATGGCCATCTTCTTGCAGCTGCTCAAAAATTTCCTCAGCCTTCTCGCAAAGTCCTTCCCTAGCAAATGCATTCAACAGAGCAGTGTATGTGCAGATATTTGGCTTACACTTTTGACTTCTCATTTCATTAAACAACTTCAAGG
>CATIWF010059106.1:0-36255 GCA_949630135.1 Balakata baccata | reverse complement strand
TAATTCTATTATTTATTAAAAATATATTTAAAAAATAATTTTGAATATAGTTATGTATTAATTTAAATTATAAAAATTATAAGTTTTAATATTTGAAAATATAATTATGTATAAAATAGATTTAATTTATTTATTTTTCATATTTTTTTGTGTATGAACTTATTAAAAATTATATTTTGATAAAATATTACTTTGACCGGTTTAACTCCGGTTCAATTCCGGTTAAACCTCTAACCCTTGACTCTCTGTTTTTTCCGGTTCGTTGACCGATCCGGTTTTTACAACATTACTAATTAGCACTTGAGATATATAAAGCCCTTGAGCTGTTAAACTTTGAAACAACTATACCTAAAATCCAGGTAGTGCAAGATTTAGAGATATTGAAACATTATAATAAAAAGAAAAGATATGCAATCCATGACTCGTTTAAGCATGTGTGTATAAGTATTGATTATATATGTGAATCTTGATTGGTTTGAACCTTATATAAGTTTTAAATGAATGTTTGACACTCACTAGTACAAAATGTACTTTATATAAGAGTTATATGTGTCTTCTTCGTAAATAATGGATATCTTTTATTGATATAGTAATATTTTTGTAAATAAAATTTCAACCAGTATATTCATATGCATTTGTTTAAAGGAAAACAGACGCATTCGAGTCTATAAAAAGCCCAACTGCAATTAAATATGAAGTTACGCCGCTTTGTTGCTTAGATGCATCTGATAAAAGCAAAAGAAAAAGTCTGTTTAATATTTGATTACTTCAAAACATTTTTAATATTGATTAGTTAGAATAGTAAAAAACGATTTTTTTTTTTTACTTTTTAACAATAAATGTCTTTCAGATCCATCTATAACAATAACTAAATTCTTTATTCTTGAATGGCCTCATATCTGCCCATAGCCACTACTCGTTCAATCCAAATCTGCTCTTCGCGCTGCTACTGCAGCTTCAACTCCGTGCTGCTTCGACACTGTGCAAAATTCCGGTGCTGCTCCTTCGACTCCGCCGTGCCCAAAGTTTGAGGTTTAGCCGTTTAGTCTCCTTCAGATAAGCCCTTTTTTCGCGTTTTATTGATTTGAATTTTCGATGTATGATTTTGAGTGAGTTTTTCTTCTCTGATTGAGTTAAAATTTGAAATAATGCTCGAGGCAATGGAGAGTTCAGTCAATGGAGGATTCTCGCAGTTGCATAGCTGTGGAGGTAGCAGCGAGCAAGAGCTGTCTCAGTTTAGTAGAATCTCATTTTTTATGCCTTTTACCCATCTCATATTCTGATTCAGATGATATTCATTTTTTAACTTTATCGCAAAAAACAAAGAGATGAAAATGCCCGTCAAAATGTCTCGTGGGGTTAAGGCCGAAGGGGGTCCCTCCCTGCTTTGGCGTTGGTGTGAAAATGATGTTTGATCGATTGGATTTTACTTAATTGGCAAGTTGGTTCTTGTAATTGCACTGGAAAAATTATTTTTCCTTTTACTATTTCTGGGTTAATTTTCATTTGCGTGTTGCATGGGATAAGCAATAGTTGCATGTGCTTCAAATCCGTTTCAACTATCCCTATTTCTATTTCTTTTTAAATTTTGAGCTTCATGGAATCTTTATAATGAATTCTAGTTAATAATATTGTTCTAATATCAGGGTGCAATGGCACACAATATCAGTTTTTGTTGGTGATGAAAGTGGGATCATAAACAGAATTACGGGCATTTTTGCTAGAAAAGGTTACAACATCGAGTCCCTTGCTATTGGTTTAAACAAGGACAAGGCTCTCTTTACTATACTTGTTCGAGGAACTGAAAAGGTATTTCAACAAGTAGTAGAGCAGCTCAATAAACTTGTGATTGTCATAAAGGTTAAGACTTATTAACATTAACCTCACATATATTTGATTTCGAACGGTAATTTGGATCAACATAGGATAATATTTCACTGGATAAGCAAGTTTTAAGTTTTAATGAGTAATTGAGCAGAGAGTTCATAGTTCTGACAAGGACTTGAGGCAAGTTGCTAGAAATGATAATGTGGTATTAAGTTATTTACACAAATATTCCTATGTGTTGCAATATTAGTTCAGTAAGGTATATGAATGCTGGTATCGGATTGCAAATATTGTGTGGAGCGCATGCAAACATAAGCAAGAATACGCAAATGAATATATGCTCGTCCTCTGCATTTATTTTGATCTCTTGCCCATATTTCAGTTCTCTAACATAATCATAGACCTTTTGAAGCAATTATTTTTTATTGTTTATTCTGCACTTACACTAATCTGTTTGGACTCAACAGGTAGAAGATATCTCAAAGGAACCACAAGCAGAATGTGAACTGATGCTTATAAAACTTAATGTGGATCCAATCACTCGCCCTGAGGTAATAGTGTAGCGTTTATTTTGCTCTTTTTGTTATAAAAATGACCACCTCTAATTTAATATATATAAGCAGTGATTAAAAGATTCTCTTTTGTGGTGCTATTCTTATTTATGCTTTCAATTATATGTTCTTGTTGTAATTGGCTTTAAATTCTGATCATGTGGCTGGTGGACATCTTTAGAGCAAAAGTTGTTGATATCTCAGGGCATACACGGACTATTGAGGTAATTTTACCAGAGTTTTTATTGCTGCATTCTTTAGTTTCATATGCTATATTCCTTTCCTACAGCTAATGGCTGCGATAATCAATACGTGATCCGCTTTAAACATGAAGTGGCAAGTATTGGGAAATTAGCCATTGTTATATATCTTCAAGGGCTGTTAACAATTTTTTTTTCCAATACTATCAGCTTTGTTAAAGCATTCACAATAGTTTAATTTGTTCATTGTCAAACTCGGAAAGTCTCTAGATGCATGTCCTATAAACTTCTAAGAATTTTAACATTTTTTTAAATATTGTTAGCTTTGTTAAATCAATTCTTGCCTATGTGGCTCCTTTGAAACTTGTAAGAATTTCTGCATGCTTATCAATTCTTGCCCATGTTTAAACAATATCGTATAATTCATAATATCTGAACTACTTCATGCTTAAAATATCATAGACAGTATAATAAAGGAAATAAAAATCCTAACCGTAACAATACGTATATAATGTGCTCTGAAATTACCCTATATCCTAGAAGATTTAAGATTATAACAATACAGTTAAAAAAGTGAAACTTTCTTTACCTCTGTCCTTGTATCCTCTGGATGGGCAAACACTGGCTGAAGCACTACATGCACATGGAATTAATGTGAGATATATTGGAAACGTAAGTTGTGTGGTTTTAGTCTCTACTTTGGCAATCCAGTTGCTGTCATTCTGGACTTACTAAAAATGTTTGGTGAAGTCAGAACTTCCAAGGTGCATCTTATATATCAATTTACAGTTAAGTGGGAATCACCCACATCTCCTATTCATCCATCTCTAATCACTCATATGTTACTTTTGACACAAGTTGATCATTTTTTCAGGTCGCCAAAGGGACAATGCAGTTACCTCATCTTTGGGATCTCTGTTCTAATGAGATTGTAGTCAGATCTGCTAAGCACATTCTCAGGTAATCATCTTTATTCTGCTTATTTAAGTTTGGCATATTATTTCGTTTGCTGCTATTAGTTTTATCTTGTTTTTCTTGGGTTCATTTGTCCAGCTTAACCTGTTTTGGATCTTCAACTCATGTTCATATGCAGTCGGAAATAAAATAATGTTTGTGTCAAGAAAGAAGTTTGGGCATGCACTGGCTCACAAAATTTTGCCCTCAATCTTGTGCTTCTGGTGACAAGTGAATTGCTTTCTATTATTTTCCTATGATGGAGGATTATTAAGAGATACAGAAGATCATGATCTTGGGCCAGCAATCTCACATTTTTTTTCAACTGTTTATTTGGAAATTGCTAAGCCCTTGCTGTAAAAGGTACTGCTAATAGTGTGCAACCAAGAACACAAAAGAAGGTATGTTTAAGATTAGTTCTTGGTTTCCTTTCATTTAATCATGCTATTATTTCCAGTTCTAAGCTCTTATCAATTAATTCTTAATGTCTGATGTGATTTTTTGTCCAAAAGGGACTAGTTCAGAAGCAATTATTTGAATTTCGTTGGGCTATGTTTAAATATTTACAGGATCAATCCAGCCATCACTCTTCAGGAAAATCATCAAGGGGTCAAACCAGGTCTAAAGGAGCATCTACAAAAAAAGAGTTAATCCTTATATATGAATGTTAGCTCAGAGAGTGTTTGGTCTGATATTTGGGATTTTGCAAAAATCAAATCAGGTATCATATAGCCTTAAACTTGTCTTTAGATGCTCCAGACAAGCTATGAGCCATTTCTACAAATTGAGAGGTTTATTCATTTATTTATTCTATTATAGTAGCTTAATGGAAGTAGACAAAAATTGGCACCATAACAATTTTGGTGAAGACACATAATTGTATTTCTCTTAAAGCTGAGCAATCAAATGGGATATCACTTTATTTTTATTTTATAGCATAATATGTGGGAACTAAATTTTCTCTACTCGGTTTGAGTTGCCATAGGATGCAAACTATAGCTGCCAAGGCACGAATTGGCTATAATTGAGACAAAGTTGACTTTTTTTTTTTTGTAATTGAAAGAAAATTAAGAAAAATAAAAAGGTCTCCTCTTGTAGTATTAAATTTATTTGTAATTATAAATATTAATTTTAATATATATTGAAATAGATTTTAGAAATTTTTAAATTTTTTTAAAAAAAATTAACTTAGATGTGTCTATTTTTTATAAAATAGACATATATGAGTTATTCAGATGTGTCTGTTTTTTAAAAAATAAACGCATCTGAGTCATGTATTATCTTGAAAACATATGCATCTGACCAGTCAATAGACGCATCTGAGTGTACTCTCAGATGCATCTCTCTTTTATGTCTGTTCGTAAACAAAAAGCATTTGACACAAGGACAGACACAAAAGACTATTTTTTATACTAGTGACTTTTGTCCACATAATTTGGAAATTATTATATTACAGATTTTAATGTCATAAATGATATGATTAGTTGTTATGTTTGTTATGCTTTTGTGTACTGCTAAGCTATGAGTAGCTTAGCGTGTTATTTTCAATGCACGCAGGTCTTGGAGCTAGTAGATAGTAGATATAACAGTTGACAGCAAATGAGCCAAAGCCAATGCAGAGCAGACCATGGAAGCCCGGATTTTGGTTGGACATAAACCTATCATGCATTGATTTTAGAAATCATTAAATGAAATGTAATTAATTATATTTGTTATTTTAAAGTCATGTAATATGATGTAGAAATGGATTAACTAGACATAGTTAAGGCACATAAGTAGAGGGCTTGACATGCCCAATCTATTATATGAATTGATGATAAATAGGTAAACAGGAGCTAGTGTTACCTTGAGATGATATATACTAGCCAATCAGATATGTATGCTCATTTAGATAAAGATAAAAAGTATTTAGTACTGTCATATTTGAAAAGTTAAAAATTTGAATAGGTTTTAGCTATCCAGTCTATCTACTTTTTTCTTATAATGAGATAAAATCCTGATATAAGAGAGGATGTTACATGGCTTATGGGATTTAAAGAAAAAAGTAGAAGTAAATTTAAAGAAATAAGGGTGGGTTTTAAGGTGGAGTGGACGGGTGAAGAACATAAGGAAGAAGGAAATAAATTTTGCAGGAATGGGTTATAAAAGTGTGCCCACCCTATGACTTTCATATGTAAATTAAGAAAACAATTAAGGTGAATGAAAGACAAATGACACATATGCATGTAGGACATAGGTTAATTAGGATTATTTTAATATACTTAATTTAATCATAATGAAGCATAATAAAACTTGTGTTGTTTTAAAGTTTTGTATCCTTGCCATTATAGATAGGACAAGTTTCCAGAAAAGTAGCGATTTTTCAAAAAAAAAATTTCTATAAAACTTATTATTGGGAAGATAAAAAGACATGATAAATTTTTGAAGAATAGAAAATAGATTTGTTGTTTTGATTTTAACAATTTTAAATATATTATATTTTTTTTATAATATATATACTATATATTTTGTACCATTAGTAATTTTAACTATATATTTTAAGTACCATTAAAAAATACTTCTTTACCTATACGACTTTCTCTTTCATGTATGCCACTTTAATACTCTGACATGGCATTTTACTAATTTAAAAAAATTTAAATAATGTTTTTTTTAAAAGAAATAAAACAACTTAACAAATTCCTAGCCCTACAACTACAACCCACGCTGTCACCCCCTTCTTCTTCTTCTTCTTTTTCTTGTTTCACCTGGCAGCAACTTCTCGTTATCCTTCAAATTGCCGCCACTCATCACGTCGATGTCCTTGACTCTGTCTGAATTATTGCTGATGGTGACGTCTCCCTCCGCAAGCTCTTCATCCATGGTCTTTCCTTCGACACCACAAGTGAAACTATCCACTCTTTGTTTTCCTCTTACGGTGAGCTCGAGGAGGCTGTCATATTCTATTAACTACTCTCTGGGTAATATTTATGGGTATCTCATGTAATGTAATTTTTGGGTATTTCATGTACTTATTGCTCTCTGCTGGAATTTTTTGATCGTGAACTATTGCTCTGTGTTGGGATTTCTACGTAATGTAAACTCTGTTGGAATTTCTTGGTGTCTAATATAATGTTTATACGCTTACTATCTTGATCAATTGCTTCTGTCATTTAGGACTTATGGGTTTTGGATTCTCCGTTTTGGGGAAAAACTCAGCTAACCTTTTTCATTTTTTTATTTTTATTTCAATTTCGTTTAAAAATCTCTCTCTAGCTTTTAAAATTTTCTCTTTTTGAGTTTCTTGAATGTTGGTTTTTTACTGAGAAAGGGGAGAGGTGGCCGAAGGTGGTCTGTCGAAGAGGAGAGATGGCCGGAGAGAAAGAGAGATTTTCGATTATGTAAATGCTTTTTTATTATTTTAAATTTTTTAAGTTACTAAAATATTATGTAGGAGTTATAAAGTGTCATGCATGAAAGAGAAAGTCATGTAGTATAGACAATTAGTATTACATCATATTTTTTAATAGTATTATTGGTATATATTTAAAGTTGCTAATGATGTAAACTATAGTATCAATTTTTTACAAAAAATATCAAATACATAAAATTACAAATGTCGGAAACCATATATTTATTTTTTGAATTTTTTTCTAAATTTTTTGCGTAGGAGATGTGGAGGTCAAGTGTGTGTGGAAAAGTGTTTAGGTCAATAAATAATTCAGCAAAAATATTTAAAATTAAGTTATTATCAAATAAAAATTTATTAAAAATTATATAACCATAACAGTTGAGAGATTAAATGAATATTTTAATATGTAGTAAATATTTATATAGAAACTATTTTGTTTACTTTGTCTTAAACATAGATTACAATTGCAAAACATAGCCAACCTCCAAAATATAACATTGGAGAAATATATAATAGCATTTATTAAAATATGTTATATATATACTGCACATATTATCCAATATAATAATAATAAAGTTATATATATATATATATATTATATTATATGTTATCTATATATGAGTTATATCTATCAACATATATAGTATACATATAGCATATGTATAACCAAGTTATAATGGATGCTGCAGTTTGGGTTTATATCTATAGAAAACATTATATGTTAGCTATATATAGGTGATATGCATAGCAAGTGAATGAATTGTTCTTGATCAGCCCTCAAATGATGGTTTCCAGATATCAAACTATCAAGTTCAAGGTTTTTCGATCCTTAAAATCCATTTCGAGCGATAAATTTGAGAAAGAAAGTCGAGAAATAAGAGAAATGTAGAGGGCAGCCTTAATGCGTGATATTTCATTTTCCAATCAGCCTTCAAATGGTGGTTCCCTGATCTCAAACTGTCTAATCTAAATTTTTTCAACCCTTTAAGTCCATTTACGGTATTAGATTTAGGAAAGAAAGCCGAGAAATAGGAGAACCAAAAAGGGCAACCTTGACATGCGATTTTTCATTTTCCAATCAGCTGTCAAATGGTGGTTTCCAAAACTCAAACTGTCCAGTAAAAGGTTTTTCGACTCTCTGAGTCCATTTTCAATATTATATTTGAAAAAGAAAGCCAGGAAATTGGAGAATTGGAGAGGATAGCCCTAACGCGCGATTTTTTATTTCTCGATCAGCCTTCAAATTGTGGTTTTTAGAGTTCAAATTGACCAATTCAAGGTTTTTCGACCCTCCAAGTCCAGTTCCGGTATTATATTCAAGAAAGAAAGCCAAAAAATAGGAGAACCGAAAAGGGCAACCGAAAAGGGCAACCCTTACTCAAGATCTTCTCCTGGCCGCTCTCGCAAATCTGGTTGGATTTTGAAAAAACTAATATCACCAGTGTGATGAAGAGATGTAAAACTAGTTGCATTTTGAATTTCGTGATGATCAAAGATCATTTGGATGGTGAATGAAATTGATAGTGGTGTAGGAAGAAGGAAAGAAGAAGAAAGAAAGAGATGAGATGAGATGAGATGAGATGAGAGAAAAGAAGCGAAAATTAGAAATAAATTATCTTTAACTGAATTTGAGAAATTTTAAAGATAAAATTTAAATCACCCTTATAAAATTGGAGATTTGTGTCCAAGTTCCATTTGTTTTGGTGTGTATGAATAAGATAGTTGTGAAATTAATATCATATTGAAGTAAATATGGCTTCAATGCCAGAATTTCTCCTTCCCAATCCACTTAAAACATTTCCATTTTTATAATCAAAATATGTTTTCACCAATTTCTGAAATTGAAGAAAGACTTGTAGAACTTTATATATATTTATATTTTTTTAAAAAAATAATTCCAGATATATTTAGAAAAAATGATCATAAATTAAAAGATTGTATTTGATTTCATTAATAAAAGCATCCTATCTAAACCCTATAAATCAAAATAAATTAATTTCAAAAGTTTGGTTGCTATAAAAGTAGACAAAGGAAAAAAAAAACTTATGACTTATGCTCACGTAGTAATCATGACATAAACTAGAGACACTAGAATTAGAAAATTTAATAGAACTACTATGACTCAAGGTTTTCTCAACAATATGAATAGAAGCATACGCCAATCGCTAATGCCAGGTCGAAAAAGAAGCATGATGCGTAGATGGTAATGACATTTGGAAGCGGAAGAAAGTGTATAAGCCCTCCCTCATTTAGGCCTTTGAGAAACACCTAGGAAAGAATTTCGCAGAAACATTATAGTTTTAGCAAAGGAACTAGCAGAAAGCAATTGTAAGTTGAATGCACATTGAATAAAAAAAAATGACTAGAATAATCAACAAAAAGTAGGTAACCTATTACCCATAACTTCATTAGGACCTTAATATTCGAAGTGGAGAGCGAGATTTTCCAAGTCTGAAGTGATATGATAGGTTTTTCCTAAGTCTATTAACCAATTATGATAATGGGTTGTAATGCATGTAAGGTTTATAGTTGGGCGTTGGTTGCATTGACCAATGCATGCATGGAGAAGTGCAAATATGCATCACTAGAGCTGGAGGTAGAACTTATGTTGGTATAATTAGTTGGTTGCATAAAAGATTCTAAATTGGAGGAGTAACTGATCGGCCACTTCCTTTTATGGTATGTCCATAACCTCTATCATAGGAATTAGAATGTCGTGATATAAACTGAGTCGTAGAGTCTATAGTAATATTTCTTTCAGAAGCATTATGTTTGGTCAACAACATGCCAAAAATCATTAAAAGATAATATCATCTCAACACATGAATAAACTACGTGTGGAAGGTCTACAAGCATATTTATGACCATTAATAATAGCTTCAATTAGTGTTAGAATTTGGTAGGCCTAGGTCCAACTTGAATTAGAAGAGTGAAAACATGCATTGGAGGATTAATTCCAAAATGGTTCGGGCTTAATTATTTACCTCGCTTATAAGTTGCTCATTTTCTCCCTTTTTCTCGATATGGCATTTTAGTTTCTTCGACACTCTCCCTTAAGTCCAACTGGCCTGGTTTAGTTGTGACTTGCCTTTCATTGTTCATTTTTGTCTGGGCTTGTATTCCTTTTTGAGTCTCAAAAGCCTCAAGTCTCTTTCTTCTTGTTTGGGCTTGTGCTATTTAAATCTCAGAGGCCACAGATCCAGTTTGTCTTGCCTAAGTCTTTCTCACTAAGTCTTCTTTCTTGATTTCAGGTCTCGGGCCCTAGGTGTTGATCATTCTTTTTTGCCTGGATCTTTCTCAATGAGCCTTCTTCTTGGGCTTCAGGTCTTGGATCAAAAATCTTTACCTGGATATAAGTTCTTTGGACCTTTTAGATCTTTATGAGCTGTTAGGCCATCTAAAATGGCTTGGGCTTGGTTATTTATCTCACTTGCTTATAAGTTGCTCATTTTCTTATTTTTTCTCGATGTGGAATTTTAGTTTCTTCAACACTCTCCCTCAAGTCCAACTGGTCTGATCTAGCTGTGACTTGCCTTTCATTATTCATTTTTGTCTGGGCTTGTGTTCCTTTTTGAGTCTCAAAAGCCTCAAATTTCTTTCTTCTTGCTTGGGCTTGTACTCTTTGAATCTCAGAAGCCACAAGTCTAGTTTGTCTTGCCTAGGTCTTCCCCACTGAGTCTTCTTTCTTGGCTTCAGGTCTTGGTCCCCAGGACTTTATCATTCTTTTTTGCTTGGATCTTCCTCATTGAGCCTTCTTCTTGGGCTTTAAGTCTTGGGTCTCATGTCTTGGATCACAAATCTTTACTTGGATATAAGCTCTTTGGACCTTCTGGATCTTTATGAGTTTTTAGGTTATTTGAGCTCTAATACCACTTGTTAGAATTTGGCAGGCTGGATCCAACTCAAATTGGAGGAGTGAGGACCAAATTGTTAACTGGAGCATGCATTGGAGGACTCATTTCCAAAATGGCTAAGGTCATTATAGTTATTTACCTCACTTACTTATAAGCTGCTCATTTTCTTTCCTTTTTCCCGATGTGGGATTTTGGTTTCTTTAACAGTTAGATCATATCTTTAGAAATATTATGCATTAAGGCAGCTAATTGATTGACATTATTCTTTGCTTTTTGAACATAAGCTGTAATAGTATCATTACCTCTTCATAGCTTATCAAGGTAAGATTTCAACTCACTAATTTGCGGTTTGGAACCCAAAGTATCATCAAGCTTATAGCAAACGATTCCAAATATTAGATGCAATTTCTATACAAACAAATTAATTGTTGAAAAAGTACTTAGTCAGAAGCAGCAATCCAGCTCAACAATTGATCTTCATATTCCCACTTTTGATAAGCAAGATTAATTTGGCCTTTTATAGTAAATTGAGGTGGTGGAGTGATAAATCTATCTAGATGATGTGTTAAACCACAATCTTTTATTATAGGCAAAAACTGTCTTCAAATGGAAAAAAAAAAAAAAGAGATTAATTTGAAGGGTAGTTGATGGGTATGTTAAGCATAATTGGTGGATTGGACAATGGATTTGATTGATTTATGGTGAATATAATAAATCTAAATAGACAAGTCAACACATGTAGTTAAAGGAATCATTAAAGAGTAATTATGTGATGCACTTAGTATAATTTACACCAAATATTTTGAATAATTGGATTATCAACTTTTAATTTCACTCATTGATTATTAATGGCTGAGATTAAACGATGATAATCTAATAGTTCTAAAGTTATAAGTGTAAATTACATTAGGTGCACTACAAAAGCCATCATTATCAAAACTATGATATTCATGAATCAACAAACTCTAACCACTGTTGGTTGTTGCTGTTACTATTGATATTCATCAACTTGTTGCTGCTTCATTTATGTAGGAGCAGGCGCAATAATAAATACGATACAATAATAATATAATACAAATTAAACACAATTTATCTGTTAGATTTGAGGTTTATAGTGTTTGTATTATAATCATATCAATTTGATAACAATACAAAAATTACCTGTATTATATAGTTGAATTGATAATTTGTGTCATGTCGGGTTGACACATTTATAATTCATATATACATCAATTAAATTATGTTATATTAATTCAATTGAATTTATAGATCAATTGTGTTAAACGTACCATGTCATGTCGAATTAACATGTTTAATCTAATATGTTTATAATCCATATACATATTAACTGAATTATATTATATTAGTTCAACTCAATTTATAGAATAATTGTATTAAATGTGTCGTGTCATGTCATGTTAATCCGATTATTAAGTTGATCGTATTTATATTTAAATTTTAGATACGCGTCATATTCATATTGACTTTTATCGTAATATGAAAACACAATCCACCAACACAAACTGTCACCCCTACGTTTATGCACCATCTTTTTAATTATGTTCATCCATGCATTATATTTTCAATTATGCTCTTCATCCATGCATAATGTTTCTAATTGGGTTCACAAATTCGGAAATAGTGTTGGACAATTTCTGTCCGAAGGCTTTATGTTATGAACTTGACACTAGTGAAGCTGCGCAATCTCCCTGGATTCTTGTAATCCGTTTGCGTCTTAATGAATCAATATTTATTAAATAATTTAAAAAATGGAATTTTATTGACTTTCATCAAAATTCTCACATTTTTAAAAGAAAATTAAACAGAAGAAATATGAACTTTGCTCATTGTTAATAAGTAAAGTTCTTACTAAACTACATTTTTTGCAACTAACCAGCTTATTGTTCGCTAGAGTTTGACATCCTGAATTCACAATGACTGTAAGCAGAAGCTAAGAGAAATGAGGGACTTCCAACAAAGGGCCAAAAAAATAAAAAAAGAGACCAAGAAAACAAGAAATAAATATTTTATGTTTTCATATCAGAGTAAACGCTAATCAGAAAAAAAAAAAAAACATAAAGAGTTGAAGGGCATCCCCTAAACAAACAGCTTGAGCTGTTCTGCATTCTTTCCCTTACACATTAGCAGCACTAGACAGATTTTGCAATTGTGACAAGAAATAACTACAACCTTTCTTCCCTTCATATTTTTTTTTTTTTTTTGTCTTTCATGCCATTCTCCTTTGAAACTAATCATTAAATAATTACAATAACTAAATGATGCCTACTCGCGTAAAAACTAAAATCAAGAAGCAGGATCACCTCCCTATTGACAGCGGATTTGCAAATAATAGATAAAATCAGAAGAATTGCTGCAACGAACATAATCAGAAGAATGTTGCAAAGCTTAATTTAGTTCACCAGCATAAGCTCAAACCCTCCCCCAGCCTGAAGCCCTGGGACCCGACTGACTCCAACATTATGAAGCAATTGCTGCAGCCATCGCCTTGTCGTTGGATCCTCCTGCAACCATTAGAAAGGCCATCTATTAGTTTAAGTTTAAACATTTGCATGTCATAAAGAAAAAAAAATAAACATAATAGACTGATTCCAGACCGTAAACACCAAGCACAATTTCATATATAAAAAACAATTAATTCAAGCATTATTGAATTGCCATTAGACCCATTCAAAATGGGTGACATGCTTAACTTTGCTTGCTTGCCCTGCCTGAAAATAAGGGCCTATAAGAAATATATATCATTATAATTGATTTATAAGCCATGGTGTTGGGGGATAAGGAAATCATATTCCTAAGTTCGTCCGAAAATTCAGGCTTTCTCAGCTTCAGGCCAGGCTCAAGGGATAAACCCATGCCCATGCATGCAAAATATTCCGGCTGGCAAAGTGGGCCCGAGCACATCACAAGGTCTACA
Organism: Balakata baccata; assembly: GCA_949630135.1. NCBI lineage: Eukaryota > Viridiplantae > Streptophyta > Magnoliopsida > Malpighiales > Euphorbiaceae > Balakata > Balakata baccata. Next base: position 22,543 of record CATIWF010059106.1, on the reverse strand, counting down.
CTGCATTTACCACACTGCACTACAACACAAGTATATGTGAGGCCGAGAAACTGATATGAACTTAGGGAGAACCATACCCCAACAGCTAGTTTAAGAGGTTGGAGAGCTCTAAATCCATATAAATCCCACATCACTTTTTTTGTTTTCTGATGTGGAATTAAAATCTCATACCTTGTAAGTGAAATCATATCAATCCACCATGCTCTGTAGCTCAATGCTCAGGCGGGCTAGTTGTGCACTAGGTCTTTTCTAGTTTTGGTCAAACACTGCTATGCCAGCGTCACTATCTGCGCCGGACGATTGCATTGAGAGACATGATGGATAGCTCTGATACTAATTGATAAGAACCAACTGTATACAGCAAGAAATCAAAGAGAAACCTGTATTGAGCCGAAAAGTTACAAGCAATTCGAGAGTGTTTGCTCTGATACCATTTGATATGAACTCAGGGAGAACCACGTCTCATCCCAAATGCTAGCTAAAGACCCTAAGTCGATATAAACCCACATCACTTTCTTAGTTTTCCGATGTGGGATTCAAGTTTCATGCCTTGCAAGTGGGATCATAACAGAAACAACCACCACCTTGTAAGAGTGATAAAAAGACTGCCCCTAAAAACATAATTTGTTTAAACAGACATACGTGCTTGAAACTGTAATTAGTTGTCCAATCATGCTTAATACAAATTGATTGTAACGGCTTGTTCACGCATGTAACTAATGAACAATACCATGGGAATTTACTCAACTTAGTTAGCATTTCAAGCATCTGTCGAACAAAAACTAGCTCATAAGCTCACTTCTAGAATCTCAAACAGTAAAAACCAACCAACATTCTTGTTCTCCTCGTAGCTTGGTGTTGCTACAAAAAATATATAAGAACCAAGAAGTTTGCAGCATTCTGAGCTATCAAAATCACTGAATCTCAATCCCCAAGCATATCGATGTTAAATTGATTATTAGAGTAACAAGCTACAGATTCTCCTTCTGCAAAGGATCAGAAGTTATACATCTGAACAACAGGATATGCACAAGCAATACTTACACGAAGGCAACTACTGAAGGTAGCATCCCTTAGCATGTCAGGTAGGCAACTTCTTAATGCATCACAAGCCCTGAATTCCAAAGACCAAAGAAAAGACAGCATGTAAATGTTTAATAATAAATTGTGATGAAGAAAAATCTAAACAAGCTAATTAATGAAGAAAGAAGAAGAATAAGAAGAAAATTAGGGGGACGAGAGGCAAGGAATTAATTGGACCCACTACTGATATGGATTTGTATCAACCTTGGATTGTCAGAAAGTCGAAGATAACAACGAATAATATGTTTTAACAGCCGAGATGAGGGCTGTTCAGCAAGGGCTGCAACCATGTTCCCCAATACTCGACCAACTGCAAAAAACCGTTCTGCTGTAGTGCATATATAATCCAAGCCCACATCATCCAACAAAATCTTTTGAACTATAAATGTTGCAACCTGCCAACAGAAAGAGCTTTTCTTCAAGTATATTTTAGATACACTTAACTTTACTTTTTAAACATTGCAAAACATTGGTGCCTCAAGATTTATTAACAGTCAACTTATGTCACATTAGCAGGAAAATATATCATTGGCCCAGTTCACATAGATCTAACACAATATTCAAAGGAAAACTTCAAACAATGGGTCATAAAAGTGGTCTCAAGATTATTTCTAGAAGCAGCCAAGCATCTAGGATGACAATAGGAAATCCTTCTTTTTTTTTTTTTTCCTCTAAAAAGACATCTACAATAGTCTGTTACACAAGAAATATATGCAAAATTTGGCAATCTTTAGACCATCATCGTCACAAAGAACAAGTTCTCATAGACAATAATTCAGAATGTGAAATCTTCTGCAATCATAGGCCTCAAAAACTAGAATTCCCACTCCACAAATCTAAAAGATATCTAAATAGTGGAGAAGGTATTTATAGAAACCCCCTTATGTTTCTAGGAATTAAATCACAATCTTAACCACAAAAAGAACCAGATTATCCAAGACATTGATGGAGAGATTTAAGAATATTCATCTATAGACTGAAAAGACATTATTTTCAAGGAACCAAATTAAATAAAATTCATTACAAATGTGTGCTTTATGTATCCAAGAAGAGAGTAAAACACTTTCCCGAAGGAATAGATGGTGAAACACATATAGAAGTAGTTTCTAGCTGTTTGGAAAAGCCAAAGTCAGATCAACACTCAACTGTTTTTGACAATTCACTGCCCATCTCCATGGTACGCAGACATAATGGAATAATTTCAGTTGATAGGAGGAAACTAATAACTTCAGTATCATCAACCTGTTAAGACAAGATCAGCCAAGTAAACATTATGTGAATCATCAGTGATTATATACGTGCAAATGTGTGTATGGACAAGGAGTATAATTCCCCAAAATATCAAATTTCTTGACAATGTTAGATAGATATTATATTTTGAATTAATACACAATGTGGTTAGAAATTGCACTGCCTACAAGGGTGTTTGAGATTGCTATTAAGTGTCATTAAAGCAGGTTTTGAATTTTTTAATTTAATTGATTGATTTTTTTAATTTTTTATAAACTGCTTTTTCAAAACCTGCTTTTGGAAAAACAGTTCTCAAAACTCAAAAAAAAAAAAATTAAAAATACAAATTTTTTTTTCCGAAAAACACTTTTATGAAACTCAATCCCAAACAGACCCTAATTAAAATGAATAAACAGACGAATAGATGGATAAAACACTGACTTGAGTGACAAAATATCAGTAAGGATGTACCTTCACCAGGGCACCAATGACGCCTAAACTCGTAAGCCTCAAATACTCAAAAGGCCTTGACTTGCTTGTTGTATTAAGGAAAGGGTAAAGATACAAAGGTATATGAGCTGAAGAGGTAAAAGTATCAGTTGGAAGAATTATCAGTGTCATATTAATCAGAGTACATAATTTCCATGTAGCTTCTAGAAAAGTGACCTTCTCATTGACAGGATTTCTTGACTCCAAAAGGATAAGATTCAACTTAAAAAACAAAGACTTTTCTTAAATGCTATGCCGGTGAGCAAATAAGATCAAGAACATTACCATTGAGGAACAACATCCTTGTATCGGAATGCGAGGCTACACACTGCAAGACAACATATAATGATTATGGACATCAACTCAGAGGCCTAAGTTTCACTCTAGAATATTTGAGCAAGTGAAGTGAATGACTGTGAAACAAAATATAGGAAAAATGCTAGTTGCCTACAAGCACAAGCATTTTTATTTTTAGAACACCACACAGTATAAAACTTCTACTTTAGTTTGCACTTCCCATGGCAGTACCTTCAGTGTAATTAGGAAAATACTGCCTTGTCAAAAGATCAAATTTAACCATTTCTGTAGAATACAATGTTCAGAAGATAGAACATAGAAGTGCCACAGCTTCTTAACTTCATTTTCACAATGAATAACATGTGAAAGTAAATTTAGAGAACTAACTCCCAGTAGACAGCTTCAGTTTATATTTGTAATATGATGATCATGAAAACCATACAAAAAATAATGGAAATACTTGACCTGAAGAAGCGCAAGAGCATTGCATACTCGATTTGATTGAGCAGGAGAGAGGTTAGGCGGTGATAAAACAGGGTATATTGAGACTATCTCCTGCAAGTAAATGTATAGTTCAAACACTGGAAATAACAAATGCAAAGTGCTTAGATGATTATAAATTTAATCTATATCTACTTCCAGCAAGCATGGGCATTATGTAAAGAACTTGCCATCCTCCAACTAAAAGTAACCTATGAATCACACACTATAATATGCACAATTAACATGATGAAAAATCAACTCTAAAGAAATTGTAAAAGACGAGAACTATAACACTTCCACCAGACCAGGAATACTACCTGAGCTTCTTTCATTTAGTTATGTCACAAATGACCATTTTGAACAACAATGCTATCACTCTTTTTGTAACATAGAAAAATAAGATAGCAAGTGAAAATCAATTTGACAAGGAAAGCTATAAGTCTCAAGGAAATCATGCTAAAATGTACCAGAAAACAATATGGCTGACTTTATCTTAAACATGGGGAAAGAAAAAGAGTAAAGACAAGGAAACAAGATTAAATGCCAACTTCAATAGCATACCTGTAACAGCGCAGCAATAGTACCAAAAGAATTCCACAACAATGGAGCCAAATCTTGAAATAATTCTCTTTTCTTGAAAAGATAAAAACCAAAACAAACACGAGTTTATTAGGCATACCTGTAAGAGAGCAGCAATAGTACCAAAAGAATTCCACACGAAAGGTGCCAAATCTTGAAATAATTCCTTGTTCTAAAACAATGAAACCAAAGGCAGATACCAGTTTATAATTAAAGCATACAAATGTTCAGAAGCAAATTGCATCCACTCAAAGGTAAGAATATTAATAAAATTGATACATGAATATTGTTTAATCCACATATTGAAGAAATTTAATACCTTCAACCATTATTCTGTTTCTTTTTTAGAACAAAGTAAAAAGAAACTTCATTACATGTCATGTTTTGACCCTTTTCATGTGTGTATAGCTTCGCTCAACAAGTCAAAATAAAGACATCAAAAATAAAACTAGAGGACAGAATAGGCTCAATCTCATTACAGAAAGTCATTTTTGACAGAAACCACATTCAATATAAGAAAGATAGTTAGCTTCTTCAGACAACTACTATGTCATTGAACAATATACTCCAGCAACCTTCCGAAATAAAACCAGTACAGATGATTAAACTGAGTTTTGATTGAACTTCTATATGAGGTAATCATAGTTGTTAAAGGCGTGCCCGAAACTCAAGGCTCACTAGACTCCAGCCTCAATGCCTTGAAAACCCAAAGGCGGGCACTGTCACAAAGGCGCGCACTTTGGTCGCCTTGAGCCTAAGGCGAGGACATTAGTTAAATATTTGTATTTTTTTTTGTTTTTAGTGTTGGGAAATCTAAACCATTAATTATAAATTAAAAAGAACTCTTAGAATATTTTACCACACCTAATTATTTCCAAAACAAACAATAAAAAAGAAAAAAAAAGGGTTAGGGCAAAGAAAACATATGTTTAAGCCTTCACAAAAATAATTTGAACAACACAATTTAGGCGCAAGACTAATTGTGATTTGCTATGATAATTAATAATTGATAAGTGTTAAAACTTGTTAAATACAGTATTAGTAAGTTTAAAATCCTTGTGTATTCAGTAAGCTCAGAAGCCTTGTGTTTAGGATATCAAACCTTAATTATGTTTTTTTTCTGTGTATGTGTTTCTATTTTATTGTTATGACTTATATATTTTAAGTTTTAATATTTATAATATCATATCACCTTGCTAGTGGTCTAATAATAAAATTTATAATTTTTTTCAATTATTTTTTATTTTTGCGCCTCATGTCACTCAGATGTGTGCCTGTGCCTTTACTAACTATGGTGGTAATAGCTTCAAAAATAGGACCCTAAAGATTACAAGTAATAGAAGAGACACCAGATAAAATTTGTTTGCCGATGTCATCTACATTATATTCAGAATGTTCGATTTTTTAGAAGTAGTAGCACCTAAATGATAATTGTGATATAGTGACATGGTTAAATACTGCTAATTTTGATGCAGCATTAGTTGACTTGTCTAAGTTAGATCCCCTTAATGTAGAATGAACATCTCAATCCCCAATTAAGACAAACACATTCAAGAACAGTTTTTGATTACCTGAATGGCAATTATTGATACAGAAGAAACCGAACAAGTAACACCGTATAACGTAAAGTCAGTAGTAAGAGCAGTCATGCTCAGCCACCCATCTCAACCATTTATGCAGTGTCTTTTGCGGGGGTGAGCTTGTTAATACATTGCATAAACAGCTAAGAATAGTGACTAAGCAACCCAACACATAACAGTACCATAAAAATGACGCATGCTCTAAAATGGAGATAGTTGAACGTTTCCACCATGACTGCCCTCTTCCACCTGTTTTAAGCTCTGAAACTAGTGTGCTCAAACCAAAGCTATTTGATAAAAACAACAAGAGTCTATTTTCTGGACTAACATAAGCAGAAAAACTGTAAGTTAGTTGGTACTGTAAGAAGCAGAGGCAAAATCCACCACTTATTCACATTGCTTCACCACAATAGAGGTATATGCCTTCGGATGATAGACCAAAATACAGTTTCTCATTGAAAATATAAGCAATTAAGGAGAAAACGAGAGGAAATCAATCTAATTTCTTAGCTTTGGGTGTTCAGATGAAATAGGCAAAGCAGGAAAAATGAATAAAAATCAAAATAAAAAGAATAAGGGAAATTACTCCTACATTTCCTACCAAAATGGGGAGTAATGGACGGAAATAGAAACCTTAAAGTTATAATTTTTGAATTTCTACATAAGTGTCCTAGTATAAAATTTCACATACTTCCCATCCATCAACAAAATCAAACAGAAATTTAAATTCATTTCTTTTCACTTCCCATTCACAATTTTCCTTCCATTTATCTTCATAATTCGATTCCCACACAAAGTGAACAATTTTCAAAGTCCTCCATCTCATCTCAACTCCAAAAGCCAAAAATCTGAATCAGAGCACAAAAAGATATAGCATCGAAGAAATGATACAGCTAATTTTTACCTTAGAAAGCTCAAGAAGGGCGTTTTCTCTAAGATCAGGATTACTTAGGTCGAGAACTAAGTGCTCAGCAGAAGCCATCTTCCGGTCCTTGTTGGCCGGAGCACCGGAAGCGGTTGGAGTAGAAGCGCTAGGTACAACAAAAGATGTATTCATGGAGAGAGAATGAGGGAGATTCGCCATACAGGTGAGAGTATAGGCCTAAATTTTCCTTCAGTTTCTTGCAGTTGCTCTCAGTTTGTTATTCTTTTACAGAAGGGATTCGATTTTTAAGCGAAGCAAAAAATTTTCCGTTTCTTTTGTTGAATATTGAACACGTGCAGTACGTGCGCGTCGGAGTTATTCTGCGGCTTCGACAAACGGTTCACGTGTGTTTTTCGGGGAAAATGTTTTTTTTCAATCAAAATTTTGTTTGTGTATATCAAAATTTTATTTTGAATTAAATTGATACAAAAATTTGAAGATAAGTTTTAAATTATAATATTTAATTTTTTTTGTTATTTTCATCATTAAATTTAGTTGTTACGTTAACAAATATAATATTTATATTAGTAAATTCGATATTTACATAAGTATGAATTACTTGAAAAAATATTTAGTACTATAGTCTAAAATTAATTCTAAAATCTTGGAACCAATTTCATGAATATATAAAAATTTTGATACCACTAATTTATTTTACCCTTATCTTTTCAAATGGTTCTTGATCGTAATAAAAAAAATATTTTTTTTATTTAATAGACTAGTTTTATAATTTTTATGTTTTCTAAATTTAATTATGTAAAAATTATCTATTTATTTATTTTTTTTAAATAATTTTTAAAGTTTAAAATAATTAAAAATAGGCTATATTTTCCTCAAATGTAATATCAAATAAAATTCTAATGATAACTTATGTATTATTGAACATAATACACACCTTTAAAATTTAAATTTTATTATTTTTCGAATCCGATAATCACTAATTAAAATAGATATTCAAATTCGATCCAAATATATCATGAAGAAGTGATGTGAACCTGAAATTTAAAATTTTAGATTTGAACTCAAACCTAATCAGCATATTTTAGGATTTAACCTAATCTGAATCTAAAATTTGAACAATCTATTAGAAAACACCTAAAAAATCTAATATAATATGTTATCTGATTTTTTTTAAAAATATAAAATTTAAAGTTGTAAAATTAAATGTATTTTTATATTTTTATTTGTGTTGAGAAAGAAAAATGATGTAAGCATGGCAGAAAAATTAAAGTGTTTTCTAAACTAATATGAAATTTGCACCTAAAGACCTCTAATTTGATGATTATGGAATTTTTAAGTTTTCCTTGACTCACTTAAATCTAGTTACTAATAAAATTGAAATGCTGAATGGAATTGTGTTGATAGTAATGAAATTAAGCTGATGTGCAATTAAGACTAAAACTTAATAAAGCTTAAACAAATATGAATACTACAGAAGATGATTTTACGGAAAAAAAAAATTGACGATTAGCTACAATGGAAGAACAAAAGTTGAGTGAATTGAAAATAAATGTTGAAAATTATGGCAAGCGTGCATGTATCCTTAGATTTGAAGTGCTCAAAGTTGTCTTGGATATTGATTCTGTTATTTTGACATCTTTTCTTGTTGCTTTGTTGAGGTTGTTCATAGGGAGATGGTTGGGTACAGATTGAGGTATTCGAAGATAGTTGAGTAGCCGATAGAGGATTCACCACTCCTCCACTCCTGATAGAAGGAGTGTATACCTATGGCCTCTTATGGAGATCATTGCTCGGAAGCTTGAAGAAGGTCTTCAAATACATGTCTATAGAGTAATTAGTCTCACAGACAAGAGCTAATATCATTCGGATGAAGTGTGACATAGTCAATCTAATAGGATTTGATACATAGTTCATACTCTGAACCAAATAAGGTATAATGAGGTGAAAGGATACGTTGCACAATATACTTGTCAATCGAAGGGTTCAAAGTCAAACTACCGATCTTTCTGGTCAATTGAGGGTCATAATATGTGGCTAGACACCTCTCATGACTTGCTCAAGTTATGGGATAATTTGAGTGGCCAACATAGTTGGGAACCTATTAGGTCACACACATAAAAGAATGCAATGAAAGAGTAAAACGATAATTGAATTTGATCCAATTTAAAGAGAAAAAATTTTTGGTTTGAAAGTGTTTGAGATGAGGAAAAGTTCTAAAAAAGGCATGGTGGATGTCACGGGTGCAAGCTGACAGCGCAAGACTACCTACTGGTGGGCCTACACGCTAGCAAGCCTGCGTTGCATACAACCCGCATGTGGCCTCACCCCCTTTCCCCCTTTTTAGGCCTAGTCCTACGTAGTTTTGGTTTCTAAAACCCTAGGGATTTAGGAGACTATAAATATGGCACTCAAGCCTCAATTTCTAGCAACCTCACTCTTGAAAATTAATTAGAGAATTAATTTTTCTTTCTTCTCTTTAATTGATTCTCCATACTAGTACCTTGGAAAATTGATCAACCGTTTTCCATTCTCGGTTTCTTGATTCCTCTTTGCATGGACTTCACTAGAGACTTTTCAAAATTGGAAAGTTGTGGTTTGCAATGCCTACTTGAAGGCAAAAGGAAAATTGAAGAGAAAAACAAAGGTAAACTCTTAATTATGTTAGTTTGCATGATTGATTATGAAATTTATAGGGCGATCTTCGGTTTGGATTTAATTAAATTTTAAATTTTACTGTGCTTATGTATGTGATATGTGCCTAGAAATCCAACAATCACTCCTAAAACCTAAGGATTTTAATTCCTCAAAACCAAACCCCTTTTCATCTTCTCCAAATTCCAAAAACTCATCACCTTCCTCATCCTCTCAAAATCCTCCTCAAATTTTCAACCAAGGCTTTAGAAGAAGGAACCAATAGCCAACCACCACCATCATCAAGCCACCACCTAAGAAGGAGAAATGACCCATACCATGGCAGACCCACTCTTCTCTGGTCACCACATGCTATGCCTAGCCATCATACGAGCTCTGTTAGCCACTGGTCATTGAAACTCGATGCACCATCCTAAGTTGCATGAAACCTATCCATTTCCAGCCATCATTGAGAACGACACATAATTGTTCAACCCCAATCGAAAACAAATAAGCCGATGACACCCAGGCAATACAAAACCCACATCGCGCCAGCCACCAAGAACTTAGCGAAGAGACCTACTAAGAACACCCTTAAGGCGCCACTTGTGAGGAAGAAAGGACCCACTTTGTGACAGACCCATATCACGATGTCATCAATCTCGGTAGGTTGCACACCTAGTGTTCTTCCCTAGTTGTCTCACTAATATACTCAACCTCTATCTTCATCTTGTAAGCAATTTTTTATTTCTTGAAAAATATTGACACTTTTATGGCTTTGTGGATTTGAATTTGTGATGAAGTATGATTGAATATAGCTTGGTAATGATATTTCCATCTGTTCTTACCTTGCAACAAGTAGTATCCAATTAGGTGACTCTGTCATCAAGCTTCCTACCAATAAGTTTTTCCCTCAAATTTACACCAAAAAAAGATTTAAAGGTAAATTTCCAATATTCTCTTTATCTTGCTGCTATGAATTTGCCTTAGGAAAATTTGTTGTGTGATAGGACTAGACTTTTGGCAAAAAACTTTCTCGAAAGTTTTATGTGACGCCCCACCTATACAACAGGAACAAACCCATTATATAGGTAGGATGCCACCATCAAGCTTATCTAACATCAAGTTAATTAAAAATCTTCATCTCATATAATAAGATCATACACACTTTTCATATCATATAATAATTGCACATACATATATTCTTTTTCCATTTACTTTCATTACCGAATTTTTGGTTATGGCTATGAGCCTCACACATGTTCTTATATATACAATACATCATAAACCTTTTTCTTTATACAAGCCATATACAAAATCCCTATGAATACAAGCCATATACAAAATCCCTATGAACACAAGCCATATACAAAATTCCTATGAATACAAGCCATATACAAAATCCCTAATTCATATTCGTTTATGCAATACAAAAGATGATAACTTAGATGCACAAACCGGGTCACAGATATCTTCTGTGGATATGGGAACTACTTCTTCTCTTAGTCAACTTCAAATAAACTTTACTATCTACAAGCTCTTGAACCTGAGTGAGAAAAACCCACGCTAAGTCTTTTCTATCTTAATGATACATATAGGCATTGACATTTTTCCATGCAATCACATAAGTATATAGCATATGAATATATCATGGCACAAGAATGTACAAACCACTGCATAAATAGCATGGAGATATGACATATCAAACCCATGCAATACTCAAGTTCATGTTATATTACATTTCATGTTCTTTACCATATTGTTTATTCTTTATACATTTCTATGTTTCATTTCTTACTTAAATATATTGCTTTATTAAATATTCCAAGATACTTCTTTTATCTTTTCAATAAATAGCCCAAAACCTCATTCTCGAACTGGCCAGATAAGGGGTGTATAGTAGGAGCACTCATACCTGAGCTTAAGCCACCCTACTCATATGTATCTCAAGTCAAGAAGGCTCTCTGAGCTTAAAATAACCTAACTGAGTATAATGTCATAATCTATGAGTACTAGGAATAGAGGCACCCGTGCTGAGCTTAAGCTACACTATCCTCACTCATAGGCTTGTTGAAACGTATTGCTTATCCCTTTTATAGTGCACAATCTATCCTAGAGTAGTCCTCAGGTAGAGAAATATGCATTTATATTGTTGTATCTTCTCATTTCAATCCCATATCTTTATAATCATATTCATGTAACATATTTAATTTTAAGAACATGTATTCATATGGTATTTCATCATATTCTAGCATATATAAACAATCGGTATGCTTTGGATCTGATAACACATCACTTAAATAAAGTTTATTTTTGTTGTATTTAGGGCCTTCATGACCATGAATTATAGGCTAGGTGTGAAGCCTAGCCGTGAATCATTCTGGACCTATAGTTCATGGTCATGACAGTTTTCAGTTTGGTTGTGACGCTAGTTGTGAAAGAGTCTAATTTATACATATAGCCAAATTTTACCAAATTTCAAGTTCCAAACACTTCTTAAACACATACAACACACATTTATGGGCAATTAACTCGATCAGACTCAAGTTTATACAATTCAAATTACCTTTTTTCTAGGTTCACAACCAAGCTCAATAACTCAAACAATGAACACAATTTACACCTTATGCACAATTAACATGATCATGGTCTCAAATTAACTTATCTAAACATTTGGACATGCCAGTTCATGCTCTCTTAATCCATAATAATGCTTACTTACCATACAAGCATGCTTAAAACTCCATTAATACATACAACTTAACAATCATATGCAGTTATTATGTTTTAGGGAAAATAACAATACAAATATGTACAAACCTCAAAAAGGAGCTAGACCAAAATCCAAGCTAAGGAGCTAATCTACTCTTTTTGTTGATTACCTCCCTCTTCTTCTTGTTTTCCTATCACAAACATACCCATATATCAAACTCAATATTTATAGAAACATAACAAAACATAAATCTAACACATGCTCTCCAAACTAAGGTTATGATGCATAACACTAACACAATCTCATGGTTACTTTCTTCCCATAACTTTAAAGAATACTTACATACACAAAACCCCAACACCCTTCTTCTTCCATAATCCATCTTCCATGGCTCTTCACCCAAACATCACAATCTTTTTATATAACTTCATAATCATGGTAAAGATATGGAATAATCATGTTTTCTTACCTCTTAAAGACAGAAAACACCTTAGATCTTGAAAAGAAAATGAGCTTTCCCTTGCTTGCACTTTCTCTCTCTTCCAACTCTTCTTCTATGTTGATAAATCCTTTAAATTCTATTTTAATCTTAGTTTCCCTCTTGGTTCTAGTGTTTGATCACTCAAAAATTCATAGAGAAACACTCACATATGATCTTTGGGTGTGTATGGACAGTTCTTGGAGTTTGAAAGTTGATAAGGTGATAAAAAATGATGATAAAACGGTGTAAAAAATGCTTATATACCAGAGCATTCACGGGTGTGAACAAAAACCTTTATGACCATAAATGTCTACTATAGCAACCACCTTAGAAAAGTTAAAATCTTATCCAAAACCTGACTATCACAGCCATGAACATCTATGTCACCAACATGAATCGTGTATTTTTGTACTTTTCTTCATTTCTTTCATCCTCAATTCAAATGAGGGCCAAAATTAACCAATATAACCCTCAGACACACCATATATACCTTTATATAACTCGCACGTCTCATATACTCCCCTTAAGTCCTATATTCATGAAATACGACTAAGCCTTAGTAAATGGGCATTACATCTTATATGTTTCTCATTCGTGATTAATTTTGGCATGAAATTGATCCTTTTTGGCCTATGGGTAAATATGGATAGTGTGGTTTCCCTTTAGAAAGGAGATGAATATTTCTGATGCTTGATTATTCTATAGGTCAAAATGAATTATGTTATAGCCTGAAATTTACAATTTCGACTTTGTTAGGTGATGAATCTGGGAACAAAGATTATTGGCTTGAATTATAATAGGGAATTCGACTTGTGGCATGTTTGGCTCTTTACTTTTAGCTGATGAGTGCTTAGGAATCAACCATATCAATAAAAATGGCTAAGTCAAAATACTTGGAATTTTTTCAGGGACTCTCATCGTCAGGTGGCCTAGGATTGGACCTCTCAGCTTCAGGAATGTGAGGCCACTCACCAAAGTTACTTGAGTATTGGAAGGAATTGAAGTCCTTTGACTTTTTAAGCATCTAGTCTTTTAGTTTGAACCATGACAATCTTATTATTGACTTGTAATATTGACTTAATCTTGTGATGTTGACTAAATAACTTTTCTTTCAGTTGTCTTTACTACTTGCATTCTTTTCTTCTATTTGATGTCGATGATGAGCTTTGTTTGCCTTAAGGCTGATTTGCTCCTTTTGAGTATTACTTATGGCTTACTGTGGCTCATACAAAGTAAACTTGATTTAATGTGCTTTATGCCTGATATGATGAGTTGATTAATTGAGAACACAGAACATTAGCACAAAAAGGACCATAGCCATACATTGCATTAGTGGAATAAGTTGGCACTAGGCCTACCTTTGTATGTGGATGATTATTGATGGTTGAAAACTTATCACAAAAAGTACTTATAGCCATGCACTGCATTAATGGATTGAGGTGGCACTAGGCCTACCTTTGTATGATTGTTAATGCTTGCTGTTTGTGAAATATTTATGGACTTTAACTAAAACAAAATGGTCTTAGGGCCTACTTTATTGATTACTTTACATAGGTACAATACAATATGAAAATTTTGTCTGTTGATCCAGCAGCTCTTAGGCCTACTTACTAAAAAAAACCTACTCAAGTCAGTATTTTTTTCTGGCACCCTAGTGAGCAACTATGAAGTCCGTTAAGTTGGCCCACCTCTTTCTTCTTTTACTGTTGAATCCATCATCTCCCACATGGTTGGGAAATACCTTTTGAGGTATTTGCTAGGTTCTCCTGTAGACTAGATAGCTAGTAAGCATTTTAAGGAAATACCTGATGGATTTTAAATGGACCTTCCCCATTAGGTGACCATTTGCCGAACTCTTTGTCTTTAATGGCAATGGGTAGAATCACCTTCCACACTAGATCTCCAACTTCAAACTATTTCTTCTTAACTCTCTTATTGTAGGCTCTTGCAATTGTCTTTTACACTTGCATATTGTTGTATGCTTGGAGCCTTCCTTCATCAGCAAGTTCTAACTCTATCATTATGGTAGTAGTGTACTCATCAAGAGTTAAACCATTTTGTTTGGCCACTCTTAAGGATAGGATAACCACTTATATAGGAATTGTTGCATCATGACTATAAGTTAGCAAAAATGGACTCACCCCAATTGAACTCTTTTTAAAAGTTTTGTAAGCCCATAGAGTTTCAGATTAAGATTCGATGCTAATCTCTACGGTTGTCTTCTAACATTTTCTCCAAGATCCCGATGAGCATCTTGTTAGAAACTTCCACCTGTCCATCTGCTTGAGCATAGAACGATATTGAATTGATGACCTTGATGCCATAGTCATTTGCAAAGTCTTTCATCTCCTTACCAGTGAACATGGTTCCTTGATCTGTGATTGTTTAAGGAATGCCAAATCTATGGATGATGTGCTCCTTAATGAACTAGATGACATCCTTATGTTTTGTTTTCTTCAATGGAATTGGTTACACCCATTTGGTGAAGTAATTTGTAGCCACTAGGATGAAGCTGTGGCCTTTGGATGATGTTGGGTGAATCTTGCCTATCAAGTCCATGGCCACTCCCCGAAATGGCCACAATTTCACGATTGAGTGTAACTTTGCTGCTGAAATTCTTTGAATGCTTCCATATTTCTGACATTATTGATAACCTTCGGAATAAGTGATGCAGTCTTTTAGGATGGTTGGCCAATAATAATCATGTCTCCTAATCAACCACCTCATCTTAACTCTTGCTTAATGAGCTCTACAAACACCCTCATATGCCTGTTTCATGACCTTTATAGCATTACAGAATGATAAGCACCTAAGTAGCAAACCAACAAACCTCTTCTATATATTTCATCCCTTATTAGAACAAAGTTTAGTGCTTGCACTTTGGTTCTATAAGGAACATTCTTGCGAGGATTTTCTAGGTATTTCTTTATCTTTGTTCTCCAATCTCTAACAATATTGATGTCTGTGTTAAACACTTCTAAGTTGATTCCTCTCTCTATTATTAAAGGATGAGATTTTTTTTCTAAGACAAAGTACTTATGCTTTAGCTCATCTTCCATCTTTATTCCTAATGCAATCTGAGCCAATTCATTAGCTTCTCAGTTAAGATCTCTAGGTACATGTTCAAATTTAATAGTATGAAAAGAGTCAATTAATTGGATTGCAGTAGCAAAATAAAGAGTCAACATAAAACTATTGCATTTACACTCCCTTGTTATTTGCTTGAGAACTAGTTGAGAATCTCTATTCACTTTCACATTTTGCTCCTAATTCTAGCAAATTTCCAACCCAATGATTAGGGCTTGATGTTATGCTTTATTATTTATGCAATCAAAGGCTAAGCTGAATAATAGAGTTTTCTTGGCTTTATTTGGAGATGTGATTACTACTCCTGCTCCAGCTGATGCATCTGTACCGGATCCATCAAACTACAACACCCAAGGCTTGGTTTCAATCATAAAAATCTCCAGTGCTGCTTTCTTTTCCTGTTTGAATTTCTAGAGATGGGTGATCTGCTACAATGTATGCTAAAGCTTGCCTTTTCACTTATTTTTTAGGAAAATAAACTAGTGAGAGTTCAAATAAGACTAAAGACCACTTACCAATCCTTCTCGTGATCAATGGCTTGTTTAGCATGTACTTCATTAGGCCAGTCTGAGAGAACACATACACCCTTGATTTAATGAAGTATTGTCTCAATTTAGTACAAGTATAGAGCTAAACAAAGCTCTTCAATTGGCGAATATCAACTATCTGATGCATTCAATATTCTACTTAAGTAATAAACTACATGTTCTTGGCCCTTATTGTTGTTTTGTTTTAATAATCAACATATAAACTCATTAGTGGCTGAAACGTACAACTTGAGTAGGTGACTAGGTATGGGTGGCATGAATACTGGCGGTTTAGTGAGGTATTCTTTTATTCTATCAAAAGAGCCTAGTGACAATCTTCCCATTTCAATCCTTCCTCGCTCTTCAGCTTAACAAGGTCTTAAAACTTTTTAGCCTTCCTTGCCAAGTTAGAAATAAATCTTCTCAAGTAATTTACTTGGCCTAATAATCTTTGAAGTTCTTTCTTATTTTGTATTGGTTTGGCCACTATGATTGCTTTGGTCTTGTTTTGGTTGACCTCAACCTCTCTATTGTTTGGTTTTGAGTAAGAATCATATTTATAAAATGCAGCGGAAAATAAAATTTTTTAAAACCTGAATCAAAAGATTCTACTTATGCCATTAAAACTAATTGATTCAAAACATAGTTAGAAATTATACCTTTTCCTTCATGCTATGTTTCATATCATGGACTTTCATTAATCAGTTTAAGATCTATATCAATTCATATGCACATGAATACTAATATAATGAAAGAATGCCTTTATGAATGTGTACACTAAGTGCCTGAGGCGATTACCTTTTGGGCACATCTCTAACAACCACCCTATAAGTGACCTCTGTGAGGCAATAAGGAATGAAGTCAAAGGACCGAATCAATATCCAAGATATGCTTGAGTACCTCAAGTCTAAGGATACTTGCACCATTGCTATAATGAGACTATCATTAACATTTGAATAGACGATCCATATAATGGTCTAATAGCAGATCATTCAATTTACTTGACTACGCTAGCAAGCATCCACATGTTAACTCTAGACAACTCATATCTATATATTATGAGATTTACTACTTAATCCAATTAAGGAGTATGACATGTGCTAGTCTATCCAGATTAACAATGTCCAGTCTTGTTAATTATATGACTAGGAACAATTTAGATATAACCATAATTATATATGATAGAAATCTCAATATCATAATCCCATCATGATTTTCTTCATGCTATATTTATATCATGGACTTCATTAATTAATTTAAGATCCAATCAATTCATAGTATAAATTGATATTAATTAATGAAAATGCCTTTATTTATGTGAAATGAATTTGTACAATAAGTGCTAAAGATGATTACCTTTAGAATACCTCTCTAACAAGTTGAGCAGCATGTTTATTTTGTAAATACCTCGAGAAAGTGCCATACCCACTTTCTGCTTTAAATTTGTAAGTTTGTGCATAATAGTTGCACACAACTTCGAATTGGCCATCATTTTTTTTTTGTATTTTCTTAAAATGAATTTGGAAAATGTCTGAGGAGCAGATTTTTGGATCCGACCCTTAAGCCACATTTGTCATAATATTAATACCACCCGTCATTCTTTGGCTTTATTGAGTTGTGTGTTTGTTCACTACCTCCTTCTTATCATCTATATTAACAAAATTATCATAATTTTCCATGTTGACAAAAAGATTGTTGGAACTAAAATTACTTCTTCCGCTATTGCTTGCCATTTTTTGAGAATAAAGAGAGAAAAATTTGAGAATTATAGAGATAAAAAAAATTAGAGTGTAATTAGAGAATTTAAGAGAAAAAAAATTAAAGTGTAATAAGAGAGAATTTAAGAGAGAAAAAAATAATTGATAGTGTAATTAGTATGTAGAGAAGTGAGAGAAATTGAGATTGAGAATTTGAAGGAAAATTTGATGTAATGAAATTGAAATGGATTAAAGTATTTATAGAGAAAATTTTGTGAAATTAAAAAGATAAAATACCTTTTAAAATAGTTGTTATTTTTCTATTGTAGGAGATATTTTGGTCTTTATCTTTTCCTAAAATTAATCTTAATTTTTAATATATTTATATTATTTATTAAATTAAAAAAGTTGCAAACAGTCATATGACCGTTTTAAGAGAGAGAACAGGAGAGGAGAAAGAGAAAGAGTGGTTCTGACATAGGCTAGGACAGGGGCTAGGGTAGGTGTGGGGGGGCAGGGGGTGGGAATTTATATATATATATATATATATATATATATATATATATATATATATATATATATATATATATATAATTGACTGATTTAGAACTGTGAACCGCTCTGAACTAGAATACCTGGTTTAGGGTTTAGGGGTTTAATTGAATCAGACTTAAATTGTTCTCCTAAATATCTAGTCTGTATTTGACTACATCGATTCTCGTTCAACTTGGCCATGCCTACCTGTTCTAATAGATAGATAGATAGATAGATGTTGGAGAAAAGTGGAGAGATATAGTGTAGTAATTGTAGAATTGGTAAATTCGTGAGTTCTCAATTTTATTGACTTGTGAATTATGTTAAAAAAATGACAATACATACTAACAACTTAGATAACAACATTCAAATACATTTGGATAGCGCCAATCAATTGAAGTCAGATAATTGATATTTTCACTTATAAGAATTGACAAATGCCTTGAATTTTAGTCTCTTCTCTATAATTTATCAATATTAGAGATGACTATCACTATTATATAACTAGCGGTGGCAATTTGTATTAGTGGGTCATGTTCGTGTCATGTCTTAATATACCCATAATAAGATAAGTGTCACACAAACATGACACAATATGCTAATTGTGTCTAAAATTCAAACACAAATACGACCAATTTAATAAATGGGTTAACAGGACACATATTTAACAGGATTAACCTAAAAAATTAGTATAATATGATATAGTTAATGTGTATATAGGTTATGACGTGCTGGATTAAACGTGTTAACCCAACACGACACAAAAAGTTTAACACAATTAATCTATAAATGGAATTAGCATAACTCGATATAAATAATGTACATATATATAGGTTATAATGTATCAGGTTAAACATATGAACCCAACATGACAACATGATAAAAATTATTAATGAGTTAAATGTATTTTTTATAGCAGGTCAACTCACAAGATGACACAAATTTTTGTGTCTTTATCAGGTTAACACGAACATTATAAACCTCAACCCTAATATACAAATTTTGTATTAGGTTCATGTCGTGTTTATTATTACCACCCCTATGTATAACCCATTTGAGTCCTATAATAAACTAAAAAAAAATAGATAGATAGTTAAATCCTTTATTATCTCTTACAACATGCATCGTAATTTAATTCTCTTGTCTCCTATTGGGGTGTGCATTCAGTTAACTGAATGAAACTGAAATTTATTAGTAATGTAAATTTGTAGAACTCTTAAAATATTTACTGAACTGAACCAATTAAAGTAGATAACCGAATTTAAATGAACTGAAATTTATCGATTCGGTTACAATAAATATTTTGGTTATTGAATAGAAGTGAAGAAAATTTCAAATAAATATGGAGATTTAAAAGAAGAAAAGTGAAGAATACAAATTAAATATGCAGATTTTTTTAGAATAAAATGCAGAATTTCAAATGAATTTGCAGATTTTTTAAGGACAAAAGTGCAAAATTTAAATAAACAAACATATTCTAAGAGAATAGATGTAACACACTCCCATATAGTAGACTAACCATCACTATATAAGAGTGTGCTACTCAAACTATGTCTTGATAACCCTTTGAAACTATGCCTGAAGTAAAAACTTTTCATATTGTAAAATGTTTGAATTATCTCATCACGCAACATAATAAACTTATCTGTCATCATGCATAAAATTGTGAACTGTAATCTCAACATAATTAAAACTGGTCTAGGGCTAACCATACCCAAAATAAAACCTTATTAAATAATCATAATTTAAAAAGAAATTAAAACTATAAAATCCTTTCTTATATCTCCAAAACTACCCAATATGAGTAAAGAATAAATAATTGTAAACAATGCATGAAAACTGACCTGAAGGTCACAATGAATCTGCTTTGACAATGTCTCGGGCTCTTCATATGTCAACCTCCTTTATAGCTCCAAAACTTGCATGCAGAAAACCTACATGCTAAGTTACTGAAAGCTTAGTGATACATTGAGGCATAACTATTCTATCATACAACTCATAGCATCATAAGCATATACTATCATACAATTTGATTATGTCATGCTTGTATATCATTCTATCATTTCTTTTGTGTATGTATCATGGCAAGTAATTAACATATAAGCATACCTGGTCACAAAAGCATCTGCAACTTAATAAACCATGATATTTCAACCATCATGTATATAACTATTTCATCATGCATGTCAAATATGGTTCATAAATCATAATATCTTTTATTTCATCATCCAATACTCTATACTTTGATTATTCGGATACGGGTCATGAATAGGAGCGCTCTCTCAGAGCTTAAGCCACCCTATCCATTAACTGAGCTCACATAAGCTAATAAGTCAAGTGCGCTCTCTTGAACTTGGGCCAACTTAACAAATAAATAACTATTGCTCTCATGAGCTTGGGCCACCTTGCCTATGGGTCAAGGGCGCTCTTATGAGCTTAGGCTACCTTGCCTATAAAATAATATCATGAAACAATTCCTACGGTACCATAAACAATCCTGAATTGCATGTCATCTATCCTATAGCTAGTTTAGTACGAGTAATTGGGCATTTAGAGTCTATTCTATATCTATTTAGCTGTTCTAGTTAACATTCATAACTTTCTGTTCTCATAACATATACCGTATGTATACGTAAAATAACTTAGTATCATTCACATATGTTCTTTATTACCATGGAGTCGTCTATGCTCATATTAACTCAATACCATTATAAAATCATGTCATTCATGCTTATCCAACATCATAAGAAGTGCATACTCATATAGCATGGCATATAGAAACATTTAAAATACATTTTAGAATGTTATAGTCCAGTCCTGGCATAACACATAGCAGTCATAACCTTGACAGTCATCCTGGTGGTGACACTGGTGGTGAATGGTATTGTAACATTCTAAGGCATGATTCACTAACATGATAGCTAGGGTCACGATCGTGAATCTAGAATTTTAATCTGTAATCATCTTTGGACAACATATAACCATCCCAAAATCACACATAAGGGTTCTATGGTGGTCATAACATTCACAAGCTTATAATCCCAAACCATTTAACAATATACACAATTAACATGCTACAACATGCTCATAATATTCAAATCCTCATAAACATGGCATATTACATCTTGAATTCATAAAACTATACGTAATCTCATAATTTCCATACTTTCATATTTTACCATGTCAAGGTAACAATTGGCCATTTCTACTATAATTGACATACTTTCAAGATAACATGAATTTCCATATTCTCATCAAATGTCAAATGAGTTTAACAATATAAAATATCATATAAATTCTTCAAATACCCTTGACTATGCCATTTTCACCAACTCTGATAATCCATTATCCACATTTATCGTAATACAAGTCATGATATCATCATCACTTCAATCTCATTCCTTCATTCATTTACATGCCAACATATACATGTACATTAACAATTTTCCCATAATTGAGTCACAAGCCATATTATCATCTTTAACTTTCTAGTCATACCAAGAGTGTAAATTTGGTTTCCTTTCACAAGTTTAGACAAAAAGTATCATGCCAAAACATTCCCATAACATTCATATATCATCAATTCATCATTTAACATGCAATTAAGGGCGAATCACTATGCGTATATGTATATACCTGAATTGTGGAGCTGTAAATACCCTTGCTAGTACTCCTTCATGTGTTGGTGGCTACATCACCATTACCTTCCTTGCCTAATATGAATATAATGTAAAAAATATCATTAATATCACGTCTATAACAAGGATTCTATATGAACTAGCAGAACCCCCCAAACTGAAATTCTAGAATGCTAAGCAATTTTTCTCAAAATTGTGTTTTAATTAAGGTTGTCAAACCCGGCCTGGACAATGAATTGGGAAAGGTAGAGGGTTAAGGGTTTAAGGTTAAACCGGGGTCGAACCGGTGAAGTAAATTTTTTTTCAAAATATAATATTTAGCATATATTTCATCCATAATAAAAATATTAAAATTACTTATACTATTCATATTTCATACACAATAATATGTTCAAGATAATATTTATAATTAAAATCAATTTACAACTATATTAAAAAATTTACTCAACATAATATATTTATATTTATTACTTTTATAACTAATAAAATTAAATTATATATGTAATTTATATTTTGAACAAATTAAAATAGTTAAATTATATTAAAATATCCATTCATTATCAATTAAAATAATTTAAAATATAGTTTATATAAAATTTTGTTATAAT